>CM037855.1:181851083-181896446 GCA_021234595.1 Delia radicum | reverse complement strand
CGTATTCTAGGGATCAAAATAAGAAACTTTTGCCGAAGGAACCATACCTCTAAAATGAATTCTGATGTCCCGACTTTTGACCGGTAGGGTTCAAATTTTGAAAAATCCCACTTTGACCCATTTAGAGTGCCCCAATCGAATCCCACCCAATCGAATATAATTTATACATTCTTCTGCTAGAGCGTCTTCTGGAGAAGAAATAGAGACCCTAATCTTGGAAAGACTTCTCCTACTTTCTGAAATATCTCTATCCCGAGATTTTTACATTTTGCTATAAAAACACGGCTAAAAAGGCCCCTTTCAGTTTTAATTTTAACCACTTAACGGTCACCTAGAATGATGATTTATGCATTAATCTGCTAGCGCGTCTCCCGGAGAAGAAGTAGCTCCCATAATCTTGGAGAGATAAATCATACTTTCTGAATATCAAAGTGGGCTTTTTTCAAAATTTTACCCTATGGGTCAAAAGTCGGGACATCCCTTAGCACGCATAATGTCAAATTTTGTATGTGATTTCGTAACATGTACAGCAAAAAAACAAGCCAATTATCTAAATTTATGAAATTTGTTATTTACAAAATTTTTGTAAAATAATAGTTACAAAATGTTTGTTCAAAAATTTAAGAAAAATAATTTTCTATGTTTAAGCATGAGGTACTATGGGTGGGAGAGCAGTTGAAATTAAAAGAAAAATAATTACTCCATTTTTTTTTTATTGTTACAAAAACTGTGATGATATCCCAAAATCAATTTTTCTTGACGAACTCTAATGTTTATACATGTTGTTCTATGTGTATGTAAGAATGTGTGTATGTGTATATTTTGTTGTGTGAGTGTGTTTAATATACAGATGTAAAAATAGATGTACAAAACACTTTGGTTTTAATATTTCACAGCAAAAACTGAAAGAAAAAAAAATAGAAAAATAAGAAAAGGCTTCTTTCCTCCTCCTGCAAGTGACGAGTTTGCAAGAATGTTGCGATTAATAATAAACAAACGTGAGAACAGTGATTAAAAATAGAAAAAAAATTAAAAATTTTCTTTCCAACTGACAAGAAGACTTCCATGGTACCATCTTAGCAGCCGAATCATAAGTTTAACTCATAAGCGACACTTCAAACGACCGCTGTACATTTTTCAACTAAACTTTGCAGATATATAAAATAGTGCTTTGTTAAGAAATTTTTGCAATTTCTTTTGCTTATTTGACTGTTTTACTTACGTGCTTTGTTTAAGATTATACTGTATGATCTTTATGAGAATACGTTTTCTATATCACTAGGGCTACCGAAAAACAGCTCTAAAAACAATCAAAACTCAAAAACAATCAAACAAGTCGTTTAAATATAAAAATATGCCGTTTAATTTAAAAATTAACTGTTAAGTTTCATAACTTTTTATTAAAATTTTTACTACAAATAAATTTTGAGTGCCTTATTTCATGCTTTTGAATGAAATCACAAAAAATGAGTACATTGTGAGTGTAACGAAAACCATGCATTGCATTGCTTGTCTATTGTTAACCTCACTTAACACTCACGAAAACAACGAATACACAACGATTGGTATGAATGGTCTCAATGTTAAATGAATAAAACGTTAACAAATTTTTTTGTGAAACATATTATTGTATTAAGTAAATTAAAAAATTTTATACATATTTCATGTTTAATAAAATTAAACAAAAATTTATACATATTTCATGTTTAATAAAACAAAAAAAAAATATTATTATTGTAGAGTTGGGATTAATCGTTCATTTTGGTGACTCGGTCAGTATCGCTCATTTCGAGTCAGTGAACTAGTTCGTTCAAATCGTTCTTTTTTCCTTTGACTTGTGACTGATCTGCGTGTTGTGAACTGTGTCGTTCGTTTGACAATTATTACTCAGTTTTTTCACAAATTTACTGTACATAGAGATAAAGTGTTATCAAATTGCAACTTTTCTAACAAAAATTTATTTATTTTGTGTAAAAACATTTTATTTGTATGACTAATTGCTTTTCCTAATTTGAAACAATATTACTACTATTTCATAAAAAAAAAATTTGCTCTTACAAGCAGTTTTAATTGAATAGAGATGCAATTGTTCTGTGAATAAAAAGAACGAAATGAACAATTGAACTACAAGATCGAATATTGGTGAACGAGTCATATCGTTCAATTGAGTGAGTCGTTCAATTGAACTAGTTCGTTCATGAACGACACAGATTAGATTAGATTAGATTATATGGCACTATGCACCGCGACCAACTTAGGTCTTTTGTGCTGCCTAAAGTTACCCTAAAGATTCAAGCTACCTATAAAGCCAATAATCCTATTAGGCAAAATCTTCATAATGTCCGAAGGGGAGACAAAGCGATTGCCAAGAAACTTGGCACGCCTTTCACATAGCCTCGGACATTCGCAAAGAACATGCTCTGATGTCTCAGCTACCAGTTCGCAAAACCTACACTCATCCGTGTCCGAAAGACCCCTTTTGCGCAGGTGGTATCTGAGATTGCAGTGTCCAGTCAGGTAAGACACCAGGGTTCGCAAGTCACCCCCTCCCGAGGGACAAGAGTCTCCTCGATCCTGCACTGGAAATAGAAATTAATCTCTTAGCCTGTCGTTGGCCAAGAGAGTTTTCCCAATAGAGAGAGAATTCTGACTCCCTCCACGACCCGAGCTTCTCCCTAACATACCCCAAAGGTATACCACAGAATGGTTCAGGGCCAATAAAGGGCCTTCGGGCCCCGCAATTAGCAAGACAATCTGCCCTCTCGTTGCCCTCATGCCCCTCGTGACCAGGAACCCACCCTAAGGTAAGCGAGTTGCGCCTGCCAAGTCGGTTAAGAGCCAGAATGCATTCCATGACCAGACCAGATGACACCTCATAGGACATTAAAGCCCTTAATGCCGCCTGACTGTCGGAAAGAATGTAGATGCGAGATCTAATAGTGCCCATTCGTAGACACTCCTCCGCGCAGACACAGATAGCAAAAATCTCTGCCTGAAAAATGGAGGGGTATCTACCCATGGGTAAGGCCCGTTGGAAACCTGGTCCATAGACACCCGCACCAGTGTCACCATTCGCATGCTTTGAGCCATCTGTGAACCATATCTGAGAACCCCGCTCTTGCTCCCAGGATCTGTTGGTCCACATGGCCCTGTCGAACATTTGAACGACACAACTCTATATTATTGGTACAGGTCAACGAATACTATGCGAATGTTGTGATTGATTTCATGTTATTCATGTGTCATCATTTGATTTCATTGCTTAACATGTAACGGCATTATAAAAATGAATGTTAAAAAGGCATTCAACAAAAACAATAAATGGAATAAACAGCAACAGCATAAGCTGTTGTTGTTGAATAAAAGCAATGAATGTATGAATGGACAACAAAAACGAATGGTCTCATTCTGTTCTCTGATTCATACACTGCTGCATATGAGTAATAAATCTTAACATCATTATATGAGTAAAATATAACTCATACGCTTAGTGGCAATGAAATTTCATTGTACATTTGCCTTTCTCAAAACACTGTTTATATCTACTTATTCTAAACGCGTTTATTGCATTACTTTGATGCTATTTTTTTTTCAGCTTCACCACGTTTTTCCCCACTTGTTGTTACCATACCTGTGTGCTGTTAATTTTTCTTTTAACTGTTTTATATGCTTAAGTTTTAATTTTATTTTTATTTTTTTTTTGTGTTGTTACCTTGGGTTTAATATTATTTTTCTTATTTGCAAATTTGTTTATACAAGCAAAGTTGTGGCTCAATTTCTTCGTACTACCTTCATCATGCTACTTTCTTTTACTCACATTTTCTGTTTATTTTTTCATCCCAATACGCACATCGTACATTAATGTAATAGTAGGTACATCTAAACGCCTCAAAGGCATACTTGTCTAGCACGTTGTAAAGTATAGTAAGTGTAGTAGTAGTACATAGTGGTAAGTAAGTAAGTAAGTAAGTGGTATTGAAATGTAATATTGAAAATGGTAGTAGAAAACAAAAACAATCCACACATCTAAAATATTAAAAAGAGTAAGAGTTCACTTTCATCTGTGCATGTAAGCACATACACAGAGAAAAAAGAAATCATAGTTAAATGAATTATTATATCATATTTGAATTTATATCCTATATTTTACGAACATTTTTAAATTAAGTATGAATCTTATTAAAGTAAATATGATTCTAGTTAACATAAACTTTTTCGTATTTAAATTAATACTTCAACATTATAGCCGTCATTTCCGCTTTTGAAAAATAAGTAGAATCACATTTTAACTAAATAGAAAAAAAACTTTGTTTGATTTCAATGCTGTTTCTATTTAATTTAATATTGTATCTACTTGATTTTCTAATGTTTTTTTCTGTGTGCATATATGAATAAGAATATAAGAGTAGTAGTATTAGGATGTCCCTTAAAACACAATTTGTCGATTTGCTCTCATTACACCTCTCAGTTTTACTGCGAATTGTTCCAAATGAAGAAAAAGTTTTGGACAAAAATGGCATATTTTTGAAAAAAAAAGTGTATTTATATTAAAATTTCCCAAAATTCAAAATTTTGAAAAATTGAATTTTTTTATTTCCATTATTTGTTAAATATACTCAACATTATTCCGAATGTGGTATGGGTCTACTTGTTTTTAAATTGAGATATAAAGGGTCCGCCAAATAACTTTTTTTTTTGAACTCCTGCACCAATTGGACTTTGTATGGCGTCATACCAAGGTCTTTACGCAAAATTCGTCTCAATGATGTCTCCGAAATGTTCAATTGTTAAGAACGACGGTGAATTGATGTTGATGGCGCTTCACGCACACTTTCTGCCACAGCATCAATATTCTCGGGTGTACGCACTGTTTTTGGCTTTTCACGCTTTGGTTTATCGATGAGGATGCCATTTTCTTTCACTTTTTTCACAAGATAACGAACATACGGACCATATTCGATCAGCGGAAGGATAAAACTAATTATCTGTCAAATCAGACATGAGCTAAGTGTTACCATTCACGAAATAAGCACTAGTTGAAAAAAAAAACGTTAGATGGCGGACCCTTTAAAAGGTTTTACATTTTAATGTGTTTAAAAATCTGATTGCAATTGTTAAAGAATTATTACAAGAATTTGTTATCTCTAGGGCAACCAAAAATCAGCTCTTAAAAACAATGTTTCCAGCGCTTAAAAGAGCTCGATAAACAGTAAAATAAGCTGTACAAATATAAAAATAAGCTGTTTAATTTAAAAAGTTCAAATCTTCTTATTTTTAATTTATAACGAGCTTTCAACTTCCGTATATAAACAAAATAAAGCAAATCAAACACATTAGCTAGGTTGTTCTAGTATTTGATCTGGCTAAAGATCTCATCAGAACCGGAAGTTTTAGAAAATCTAGAGAGTTTTTAAAAAAAATCTTATTAATCATAAATTTTGCTCCATTCCACTCAACTAAGCAATTAAATACGTGGCTAGGATCTTTTTCTAACAAGCATCATAAAAACGTTACTAAACTTTGAAGACCAAAAATGTTCTATTTTTATAAAAAAAAATTTGTTTTCACTACGGCTCAAGTAATATTTTTACAGATTTATTAGTTGTTTGTTTTTATATAAATCGAGATTATTTTTATGTTATTTTTAATTTATAACTAAATTTCAACATTTGCATATTTACAAAAAAAGCAAATCAAACATATTAGCTAGGTTGATACTAGTACTTTGATCTGGCTAAAGATGTCATCAGAACCCGAAGTTTTAGAAAATCTAGAGAATCCAGAAGAGACAAAGCTTTTAACAAAAATCTTCTTATTCATCAATTTCGCTCAATTCTTGTCTTCTTAATAATCAAACACGTGGCTAGGTTCTTTTCCTAACAAGCATTATAACGTTATTAAACTTTATTCAAAGCGTTACTACAATTTCAATTTGTTCTTAGGAACTTCGTTAGTCAAACAAAGATGCAAGATAGAAATTGTTTTCTTAAGCTTCAAAGCTCAAATTGGTTTATCGAAATGTTTTTTATAAACCAACAACATGTAATATTAAATTTTAAACTTTCAACTAATAAAAAAAATATTTAAAATAACGATTACTAAAAAATGGCAGAAAAAGACGTGCTTTAAAAGAAAAAAGCTAAAATAAGTTTAATTTTTAACGAAAAAAGTCAAAAAGTTGCTAATATTACCAAAATATGCTAAAATAAGCAAATATAAAAAATAACATAAAAAAAGTTCTAAAAAAGTTTTTAACTCGGATATTGGTCATAAAATATGTTATAACATTATTTTGTTACTTTCCCATACAAAAATAATTTCAATATTCTAGTTTGCTTAAGTTTTTTTTCTATTAACATAAAAAAAAAGAAGGACTCATACCACTTTCAAAATAAACATTTTTTGTCAAGCCCTTAATATTTCTGTATTTGTTCAAATGATTTAATTTTTACAGTTACATATATTAGTTTTTTGTTTTTATATATATCGAGATTATTTTTATGTTATTTTAAATTTAGAACGAGCTTTTAACCTAAGTATATTTACAAAAATAAAGCAAATCCAACATATTAGCTAGGTTGATACTAGTATTTCGATCTGGCTAAAGATCTCATCAGAACCCGAAGTTTTAGAAAAGCTAGAGCCTCCATAATAGGCAGAACATTAACAAAAATCTATTAATCATCAATTTTGCTCCATTCTTGTCTTCTTAGTAATGAAGCACGTGGTTAGGTCTTTTCCTAACAAGCATCATGACGTTACCAAAAATGTTCTATTTATATAAAAAAAATTTAGTGTGTACTCTGGCTCAAGTAATATTTTTTACAGTTATATTAGTTTTTTGTTTTTATATACATCGAGATTATTTTTATGTTATTTTCAAAATATAACGAGCTTTCAACCTCTTTATATTTACAAAAATAAAGCAAATCAAACATATTAGCTAGGTTGATACTAGTATTTCGATCTAGCTAAAGATCTCATCAGAACCAGAAGTTTTAGAAAAGCTAGAGTCTCCATAATAGGCAGAACTTTTACAAAAAACCTTTTAATCATTAATTTTTGTTTTATATAAAAATAATGTCTTGTGTTAAATCTTAAATTCATTTTTTTAAAAGGGCTTATACTGATTTGCAAAAAAAAGTCAGCAAAAAATCGATAGTTATTAAATAATCATAATAATTTCATAAAATATTTAAAAATTAGCTTTTTCAATATTTGCATTAAAACTTATGATTTGTGTTTGTTAAATTTTGACAAAATTAAACTTTTAACGTGAATATTCACCATAAAATGTTTTCTAACATAATTTTTTTACTTTCCCATACAAAAATAATTCCAACTATCTTGTTTCTTTGAGTTTTTTTCTATTTATAAAAAAAGGAGGTCTCATACCACTTTCAAAATACAAATTTAAAAATTTTAAAAATGAAAAGATCCCCTTAATTCCACTTAACCCCAATTAACCCCACTTAACCCCACTTAACCATACTCTTAACTCATTATTTTTTTTTTTTTTGAAAATGGACTTTCAAAATAAATGTTTCAGATATGGAATTCTGACTTCATCGAATATCATTAAACAACTTTATCCTGAAATTTTTGGGAATTTTAGATAAAAATACTTTTTCATAAGAAATTTTCGAAAGAAATTCGACACGGGTTAACGTTCCCCCCAAAAAAAAAAATTCGATTTTTCCATTTGGAAATACTTGCAATAAAACTGGAGCAGTGTAATGACAAATATATTTTCAAGGGACACCCTAATATGTATGTTTATATTAAATTATTATTTTACTTTAGGAGGCCTTAAGGGGTTACCGGTTGCTGATTTTTCGTTTTTAAATGAGGTCATAGTATTCCTTAAGGAAATACACTTTCCTTATTTATTTACTTGAATTTCTTTTTAACTTCATCTAGTTTACTTTTTGATGTAGAAAAGTTTAAAGATAAAAGTAATAGAAATTGTAACTACATATTGCTTTGTATGAATTTAAATTACAAACTATTGACTTGATTTGTATATGCAAATCATTTTTTTTTTTTTAATAATAATTTATATCACGATATTTTGTTCTAAAATATTAATTATTCAAATCATGACTTAAATTATATTGCATAACTCTTAATTCTACAACTTTGTGATTTAAAATATTTTATTTTAGTTGTATAAGTATAAGTTGTATAAGTGATTACATTCTACGAGCTTGAAAGCCCGACACTTCTTTACCGGTATTAGGATGGAAAATTAATTAATTTTTAAGGAACTTTTTTCAATAAATTAGTTTATTCTTTTTAAGTGGATGTACTTATGATTTCAGATTTTTACCTTTATGGAGTTCCATAGCGGTTTATATGTGGGCTTTCTTTCTTTTAAACCAAATTTATACCAAGATTATATAAAAATCCAAAAGATATATTCAATAAATTAATCAATACTTCAAAAAAAAAAAAACAATATTTGAAGTAACCTCCCCTTAACGTCCCGTTTGTGCGGGACTTTAAGGGACTTTTTTTTCTTCCTGTAAACATTTTTTAATACGCAGTTTTGGCGGATGCCGTGCACCAAATTATAAGTTCCTACATTCATGCTGTGTGCTGTGTGGCACAGCAAATGCTAGGATCAATACTTCAGGGGCTTTTTGGAGCAGAGATTTCCCCAAATAAACTCGCATTTTACGCCGTTCTGTTTAAAAGTTCGAACATATAACTTAGCAGTGAACAAATAATTCAAATTTAGGTGTCTTCCTAAAGAGGAATGCCGTTAGTGGTGATACCTCCTCACCCCTCCTAACAGGTATTTCAAAAAGTCCCGTCTAAGGGGATGGAAGAACAAACTTATCAAATTTTATTTCTTCGCTACCAAAATTTGTATTACGATCCTCGTGAAAGAACATTAATAGTAATTTAGGACATATTCCAAGGAACATATGGTTTAAATTTAAAACTTTTAGCCATTAAAGACCCACACACCAAATTTCAAGTACGTCGCTTTAGCGGTTTTGCCAGGCCCTCCCAGTAAAAATTTTAAAATATACGGCTATACACATGTCTACTCGTGAAAACAAACAAGGACGGAAGTACAACATCCCTGATCGAAAAAGTTTCGTTTACATGTTTTATTTTCTGAAATAAAATATTAATTTCGATAGCTATTCGTAATTCCGTAATTCGACCCCAGATGTCCTGATAACGAAGCTATATACCAAACTTAAAGTTGCTAGCTTTGGGGGCTTGGCAAGGCCGCCAAGGGAAAGACTTTGTCAATCTTTTAAACCTACTTCTCGTGATAACGAGCCCACATATCAAATTCTAAGTTCATCGCTGTAGTGCTTTGGCCTGACCACTAAGGGGAGAGTTTTCCCTTCGTTAACCCCTATTTTTACCACGTTCCTGGCCAGAAATACAAAAAATATCACATAAGTGAGAAGAAACATATATTACAAATTTCTGACCAAATGGTTTTGGCAGGCCACCAAGTGGTAGAATTTAATATTATATGCCACCCGCCGTTGAAATTTCCAAATGTCTACTTCTGATTTGAAACTCACGCACCAAATTTCAAGTCATTAGCATCAACGGTTTGGCCAGGCCACCAAGGGGAATATTTTCTCCCTTTTTGCCCCTCCCCGAGCGAATTGGCAGAAATTCCTTCAATACAGATAAGGTACCTTCTACACTCAAAAAAAAAAGTTCAGCAAAAAATTTTGCTGAGTCAGCAAAATTTTAGTCAGGAGGATGCTTGCAAAAAAGTTGCTAATGTCAGCAAAATCTTTTGCTGAAAATCAGCGAGCTGATTTTTAGTAACAAAATTTTTAGATTCAGCAAAAGTTTTGCTAACACTTAGTAGATTAGAAATACAAAAGCCTTGCTAAAAATTAATAAATTTTTTGCTGAATTTTAGTAGACTGAAAAAAATGCAAAAAAATTGTAGGCAAATTGTAATTTAGTTAATTTATTTGCTGAAAATCATAAAACATATTTTTGTGATTCTTTTAAAAATAATTTACTATAATAACGAAATATAAAAATTTTCATTTTTCCACATTGACGACATGAATTTATTTTATATCTGAAAATATATAGAAATAAATATATATAACATGTCTTTCAATTACTTACATCAATGGTTGTCTAAAAGATGCTATCGTTTAAATGATGCTATCGCAACTGCCGAAGATAATTATAGAAACGAAATGAAAAAATAAACAAAAACAAACGAAACGAAAAAAACAACCCTTTTTGCAATAAGAAAAAGGAACCATAAAAAAATCTACCTAAGATGTGTGTCTTTGTCTTTCACTTTACTCTGTCTACATTTCTGTATATGTTTGTTTGCAATTTGACCACACATATAAACATTTAGTTTAAATAAATAAATATTTTATTTTGTCTTTTATTTAATTAATAGACAATTATTTTCACAAGCCGGTGACAACGCAAACTTTAAGTTATTTTAATCCTCAATTTTGTTTTATGTATGAAAAACAGATACAAAAGTCTTCCATGGTTGATTTTTTTATATGTCTTATTAGAGTTGTACTTTTTAGTATCATTTTCCTCTTCTCTACTACATCTTGACATGCCGCGACATCTACTTCATTCTGCGTATATCTGGTTGCCGTCCACACTATTAATGTGCTTATCAGCACAATTTTTTTTTAGCAAAATTAATTAGTAAAACATTAGTATATTAGTAAAGCATTAGTATAAAACAGTTAAGTGCTGAATAAGTATAACAAAAATTTTAGCTGAAAAGACGATTTTAGCAAAAAATTTTGCTAAAAAATAGTATACCTGATTTACAAGACGTTTTACTAACTTTTCTACTAACTTATTTTTTTGAGTGTAGCGATAAAGTACCCACCTACAAAACTTGAAGTTCCTCGCTTTGGTAAAAAAAATTAGCTCTATACAAAGATCTACTGCTGCTCAGGAAATTTAGTTTATAGTCGTCAACGAAGGAGCTGGAGGCTTGACTGAGACTTTTCAAATGAAAGTATTGAATTACATATTGAATAACATAGAATTACAACACACTAAACAACGTGGAGCCTTGAAACTTAAAACACATCTTTTGTAATATTGCCACCTTTTACCAAAGTATTATTTTTTTTCAAACTACTGCCGCCATCTATACGTCGGGTCGGCTATTTTTGGGGTTTTTGTAAAAAACGGAGATGGTGTTTACTAACTCCATTAACGCCATTCCAAATATGATTTCCAACGTCAGACGCAAAAAATATAAATTTTAAAAAAAATTTACGCCAATTACTTAGAAGTTTGCTGACATCAACTTGGAAAACCTTAAATTGTATAAAATAACCCCGATATTTAAACACTGTTCTCAAAACTCAATTTCATTAAACGTCTCAAAAACCTGCGATAGTTTAAAAATCGAAAATATTTGGTTTCACTTCTGAGCCATTGTTCCTGTTCAACTGTTCACTAAGCAGCGATATCGAAAATTTTTAATGCCTGCATCTTCTAAATCTAGTTGCTTTATTATGGATTGGTTTTGATCTGGCAGGAAAAAATTATGAGCTTTTAAATGGCCATCAATTCTTTAGGTGAATACTTCTCAACGAGAAACTTTGCATGCCATAGTTTTTAAATATAGTCTAGCCTCTCCATCGTTTCTTAAAATTAAAAAAACATAGAGTAATAAGATATATCTAAAGTCACCTAAGAAAACTTTGGTATACTCCCTACCTGTATCATTATCTTCCAACAAAAATTATTGAGTTACCAAGTATTGGTTAGATAATACATTACTTTGTATTAATTACTTAATTAATTACTTAATTACTTAATTACTTCATACCTATATCATTATTTCACTATATGAAGTAATAAGTTACGAATAATTGGGCACTAATGGGTACATCATTACCTTTTACATTATTTAAAAACATAAATTATTTACTTATATGAAATATAAACGTAAAGTAATATATAAAATATTTGTTTTGAAAATCTATATCGAGCCCTATCCGCCAGAAAGACGTAAGTAACCATTTTTCCATTTTCGGGTTTTTGATGAAAATATTTATTTTGCGACCATTTGCATCATTGGTCAAAACTTCATAGCTCTAGGAAGTACCGTTACAAAATTAGCCAAAAACAAAAAAGGCGTAAGTGCTTATTCCTATATGACAAACAATAGTTTGTTTACATATTTCCTGACGGCAAAGTGTTACTTACGTCCTTTTTTATTTTACAAATAACTCAAAATCTAGGACACGCTCGATCATGTTTTATTCATCGTTTGATTCGTAATTCAAAAGACTTTAATTTGTTTATCATATGTTTATACTTTTCTTAAACCAAGCAAGAAATAAATCAAAAAAAGTAAAATTGCGTCAAATTAGACCACCTTGTTTAACCCCTTAAAGTGAGATTTGGTACAAAAACAGTTTAGCTTTCTTTATATTTTGGTCTTTTATAACATATTTTAATTTCATTAAAATCCGATAAGCCAAAGAAAACTTAGAAAAAAACTAAAAAATGCCTTTCCTGTAAAATTATGAAATTGTTACTTACGTCTTTTCGGCGGATAGGGCTCGATATTTAGACACATTACTTTGTCATTTTTTGTAAGCATGAGGGTAAGGTATATATTTTTAACATCCCAAACTAAAACTCGAAGCAAAACTATTAATGTTCATTCAAAGGAACCCATTATTATATGTGACGATAGCTCAGTTGGTAGAGTGCTCGCATAACAACCAGAGACCCAAGGTTCGAATCTCGTTATTTATTTAATTTAAAAATATTTGTAATCATTTTTTTTTATAAATTTCTTTTTATGCAAATCTATTTCTACACATTACTTTTCCCAACCCGGTAACCTTATAAGTAACCAGTTACTTTACCCCCTACTATATTATGAACTCACCAATTACTTTTTGGCTCATCGCCTGTAAAAATTCATCAGTGAATTAAGGTGTATTGTAATGGGTGAGGCCCTATGGCGATACATTTCTTTACCCATTATTTGGTAATTAGTGATTTTGCTGGGCAGTTTCAATAGGTGTCTTAAATTTTTGAATTTACACATATTTTGCTTTATTTGAATGCTCATCATAAAATAACAAATATTCATTTTTAATTGTAAATTTTTGACTGAAACACTAAAGGACTAAAGTAGACCACACTTAAAAAACAAAGTTTGTCTATCTTGAGTTCTTTTATAGTTTAAGTTCACATCATTGAGCAAATGAAAAAAAAGTAACTTTTACAATATTTTTCACAAAGGATAATTTTAAAATTTTAATATTATTAATAAAAGTTAATCTGCATTATTAATGTTTATTATTTATTTAGGATCAAGTTAAACATATTGAATCAAGTGGTATTATACCGAATTTTGAAATGGTTCGATTGGAAAGCTGGTTTTCACTTTTAGCTTCTTGGCAGTTCACTAGAATATCATTAAACTTTTTTCAATTTTTATTTTACTTTATCATAGTCGACTCCTTTGTCTTTCATATAAATGCATTTCAACATAATTATATTCACCAGACTTGATTTGGGCGTTAAATGGTTAACTAAGTATTTCAATTAAAAAAACTTTACTGGTTTCCTTTTTAAATAACTATAGAAGTTTTGTGGAATAGTTATTGTTTTAATAGAGTGTTTGGCGATGTTTTACCACAATAAAGCCGAGGTTTTGCGCCGATTCGTAACCATGGATTAGACATGGGTCCACTACTTCACATCTGAGACAAAGTTATTGTGCGTGTAAGTCTTTTAGTTTTTCACTAAATTAACAGAACTACAAGACGTATGAGTGATATTAATATAATAGTGCAGATACGTATCACTCATACGACTAGTATTATACATGGCTGTGATTTTAAAAAGTTCACACATTTAAGCAGTCAGAAACTGCCAGTGCACTGTGGGTCAAAGGACTGATTTTTGAGGCAAAAAGTCCAATTGTAAAGTGTACTATTTCATAAAATTGATAATGGCATTTTGTAATACACATTTTCAAATACCCAAAAATAAAAAATCAGAATCAGGCGGCAACCCATGACTTAAAGCCAAGCTGTCAAAGTTGTAGTTTTTTTTTGTGTAGTTCTGGTTGTCGACCGTTTGTTTCTTGGAGTAGTACTCTGTTTATTGGGACGTATTGTTGGAACACTATATATGTGGAGATAGGTCATGATGTGAACTTTCATGTGTTTGTATAACCAATTGCACCAAACTGCGTTAAATTATTTATATTTGACTTTTAAGATTGCGTAAAAATAAAAATACGGATATATATTTACATTTTGGTTACAAATAATGGATGTGCAAATAAAAAATATTGTGCCTTTAGAAAATTTTTTGGTAAATGGTAGAAAGATATCAGTAAAGTATGAACTTATTATGACTTTGATTGATGGGAAAGTCCTTTACGGAAACAAAGTCTTCTCAGTCGTACCCAATTTGTGGTGGAAATCCGAAGCAGTTTTTGTCAATAAATGATTTAAGCTCATTGGTGTTTCAGCCAAAACCAAATACATTAAATAATGGCATACGCCCATTACCGCATGGATTCGATGCTCTGAATTTGTTCTTAATCTTTCATATACACTTCATATTAAAAATTACAAACTCGAAGGACAAAATACTACTGCAAGAGAGAAAAAGTGAAATTCAATAACAATTCTGGCAGAAATGGGTCTTCATATCCATAAGCCGAAATTAATGGGTGTGGCTCAACGAACGACGGCAATACGGCGCGAAGAGCATTTTCAAATCCGGAATTATTTGCGTCTATAACAAACGTTAACATCGAGTTTTTAAAGCACTTGCAAATCATACTAATTGCAATTTTATGTAATTTTGAGTTAAGTGTCGAAAACTTTAGGAGTTTTTCTTATGCAACTGCCGAAATATATTTTCAAAATTACAAATGGTACCCAATTTCAGCGGTCTTGTATAAAATGTTAGCACATTCTACACAAATAGTACAAGCCTCAATAGTTCCTCTTGAATGCACTGGAGAAAATGCTTCTGAGGCGAGAAACAAATTTTATAAAAATTATCGCATAGAGCATGCACGAGAGGAGAACACAAGAGAACACAATATATCTGATGTTTTTTACAGAGAAATGGATTCTTCTGACCCATTTTTATCCAGTATTTGTCTTAAGAACCGTCATTCAGTCAAGGAAATTTTGCAGCTTCCAAGAGAAGTTATTTCTCTTTTAAAGATTCCTGATATTCCTGATTATCAATGGCCGACTACGTCAAGTGCTATCGCAAATGAAGATTTTTTTGATTTCGAAGAGGAAACAGATGTTATACCACATTTTAATATAGACTTAGAAGTTGATGAAACATTGGACAATCTTTATGTAAGGCTTGATTATAAAAACTTTTATATAATTAAATGTTCCCTTTTTAGTGGGATTAAATCTTGATGGCATTGGCAGATCACATTAGTTTGTAAGTTGAGCTTAAATGTAGCAAAAAGCTAATTTTATGTTATTAACTAGCATTTTTCTAGCATGAATGCTGTCATTATCCAAAGGCCTTTTTTACTATTAACGCACCCACCACTAATCTTACTTTTCCTGTCACTCAAAGTGGCTCTGTAAGTGTGTGTGTAAGTAGTTGAATTATCTGAGTTTTTTTTTCCAAAAACTCTAATTAGCAACATAAAGAAATTTTAAAATTTTATTAATTTCCGGTGACCTTTAACATAGCAAACAATAGAACTACTAGAAGTGGGCGTGGTTAGGGCGGATCAGCTTGAAATGTTTACAGAAGACTTAGGTACCCACAGTAGTCATCTGTACCAAATTAAGCTCTAGCTGCTTCCTGTGATTTATTGCCTCAAAAACCGGTCATTTGACCCATAGTGCAGTGGTACAAAAAATCAAGGACTGATATACCCACTGACTAGTCGAATAA
Source organism: Delia radicum (assembly GCA_021234595.1). Classification (NCBI taxonomy): domain Eukaryota; kingdom Metazoa; phylum Arthropoda; class Insecta; order Diptera; family Anthomyiidae; genus Delia; species Delia radicum. Next base: position 181,880,534 of record CM037855.1, on the reverse strand, counting down.
CTATTAACTAACCACTGGCAGAACACTTGTTTAAGATTCTTTACCATCGTTTCCAAAAAGCGTTTTGACAGTATTTGTTTACAATAATTTAAGTGGTCTACAGAAAAAATCATTGGCAGAGAATTGGCTGAGATCACTATGACAACGTTGGGAAAAAGTGTGTTCCCAGTACTATCAGTCAGAAATTACCAATGCACTGTTCTAAATATCGTCAAAGTTTGGCTGAAAAATGTTCAGAAAACCTCTGTCGTGTTCTTTATGAGTTAAACTACACAGAGGGAATTCCTTGGAAGAGTGTTAATGCAATTCGTTTACTAAACTAATGAAGTTTTATTCACAATGTAAATGAAAAATTTCTTGAGCTTCATGAACAACTTTTAATGAAACTTTTCCATTAGTCGTATGAAATTTTTAATAAATAATATGAATTTTTTTATTAAATTTAATGAAAAACTGCACTTATTTAATGAAAAGATTCAATGGATGAGTTCCGATGACAGATCATAGATATAATCCAACAATTCAATGCTTTCATGCAGATAATTCTCTTAGTGTACTGAACCAGTTCAAAAAAAGTTTATTAAATTTGCTCCCAATTTTATTTTCTTAATATCGATACCAGCAGACCCAAATAATGTAGAAATTATCAAACTCTCCTCGAAAAAAGTCTTAAAAATATGGCACACCTAGCTCAAAAGTGACTCAACTCAAAATTTTTAATTTTTCAGAAATCGAAAAAAAATATTTGCATCTTTATACCAATTGAAACATAAACAAAGACAAAACTGTTTTTTAGCAACAGTTAACAACAGCAAAATACACTGATATTTATTTTTATAGATAAACAAGTGTATTGTGCATAGTTTAAGCATATAAACCCAAAAAATTAAAATTTTGAGTTGAGTCACTTTTGAACTGGGTGTGCGATATGTTAAAAATTAAAAAAAAAAAATTTTAGCCGTATCTTTTTAAATGGCCTTAATTAATCAATAATTTAGAATTTTAATGCCATTGTAATAGATATACTAAAATATTTTTATGAACATCTGTTCATTGTAATTATGGTATCCTTCCCTGCTGCACTGATACAATTTTCCTTCATACACTGATAGAGTTTTGTGCGTTGTATTAACAAATTCCTTCATTAATACAATGAATTTTTTCACAAAAAAGTACCCAAAGAAATGTTTTATTGCATCAATGAAACATGCTTCATTAAATTAATTTTAATGAAATTCTTCATTTACCCAATGAAAATTTCATGAAATATATGAATTTTTTTTTATTAATTCTATCATAAACGTTATAAAAGTTTCATGTGTTTAATGAATAAAATTCATAGTTTAGATTAAATATTTGCATAGATATTTAATATTTTTACCTTTTCTTCTTCTCTTCTTCTTCATTTTCGCTTAACTCCCTGTGGAGCATAGGGCCTCAAGAGGTTTCTAAAATACTGTCTGAATATGAATTGCTCCCTCCCAGACACGTGGAGCTTGCCGCCAAAGCGGGAGGATTTGACAAACGTCTGTGACCTCCTGGGAGATTATTATTTTCTGTTTATCATGTTTTTGTTGACTAGTTTGCTGACACTCCTTTTTGATTAAGAACAGACGTAGGCTTCCTGGAAGCTTATGGGCGCTACCGTTCACTTTTAATGGTGCTTCCGTATCCATCCCTATTGCACTTTCCAGCCATAATAGTGCCGTAATCTGCTTGACCCTATTCCCCGAATATGTCGGGTTGGCCCAAGAACAGATGAAACGTTGTTCAAATTTGCTAATATCATAGCGGGTGATACAATATCATTGCCCGGTGTCCACCTGCCCCGGAGGGTCGGAGGTCGTGAATCTTCTTAGTTAGTTACAAGAGCAAGGATTGGTTCTGGACTTTACCAACTTAAAGACGATCAGTTCCCTTACCTTGTCCGCCTAACTCTAGAGACCTTTACCTTTTAGTTTTAATAAAGTTAAGTTATTCAGAAATTACAAAACAAAAAGTGATTTATTTATAACAAACTTTTTAATGAGGTTGAAATGCGAGTATTAACCAAAAACATTTTTGTTTAATAAAATATACTCGTCAAAATATAATATAGTAATGTTTAAAAAAATGTAATAGTTGTGACAAGTAACAAAGCTCAACTTTGCGTTCATTACATATCTGTTGGCATTTTACAAAAACACCTATGTCGACTTAAGAAGTTTTTATATAATTTAATAGTCATTTCACATTAAGACTTTTATACGCAAACACTCATTTTGCCAATGTCCCTTTAGCTCTTAACTGAAACTTTAACAGACACATTTGTTGTTGTTTTCCATATAAATTTTCAATGTAACTGTTTGTTAAATTTTAGCCGAACATTCAGCAATCGGGCCTAAATAATATAAGACCGCCGCAAATCAATTTATTTCAATTTTTTATTTAACTCTATTTACAAAAGAATATATGCCATATGTTATATTGAGTGTTTTACTTTAGCGATTATTTTCTTACAGCGTTATTCATATGTTAAAACGAGTGTCTAATATCTAGTGCACAACTTTCCCTTATGGGAATTTGTGTGTAAATAAGTTATGCACTCGATGTTAGTCACTTGTTTTAGCTCATGAACACAGCTGTTGTTCTGCATGTACTAAAATTTAAACCAAAATTTTAATTGAAAAAAATTCGAAAAAAAATTTTTTTTATGAAATTATTAAAAAATCGTAAAAAAATTTGATGAAAAACTAACAACATTAATGAATTTTCATTTAGTTAATGAAAATTTTCATTGAATCCATAAAGAAAAATACTATCAGCGTAGTATTAATGAATCAATTTCATTAAAATGGATTCATTGATTTATTGAAAAATGTCATTGACTAAGTGAAAATTCATTAAAATTGTTTATTTTTTCATTAAAATTTTTTATGATTTTTTCATAATTTCATAAAAAAATTCATTAAATCAATGAAAATTTTTTAAACTTTTTACAATCGCAATGTTAACTTGTAGTATGCACTTTTTTATTTTTTTTTTATATAGTAAATTTTGAATTAAAAAATATAATCGCTAAAGATAACGCCTAATAAAGGGTCCACCAGATAACTTTTTTTTTTGAAAATGCTATAAAAAAAAAACTACTGAATATTTTCTCAAATTTATTTTTTTATTTGAAAGTACAATCCTTCCGGTTAATAATGGAAAATAATTTCATTCAAATGGCTGCCTCGGCTGGCCATGCAGTTGCCTACACGATCTGTCCAATTTTTAAGCACATTATCGATTGTGTGCAGCTATATTTCACCAATGGCTTCACGAATATTGTCCTTTAAAGCGTCAATTGTCTCTGGCTTGTTGGCGTAACACTTATCTTTGACGGCACCCCACAAAAAATAGTCCAACGGTGTCAAATCGCAGCTCCGAGGTGGCCAAACGACATCAGCTCTGCGGCTGATAATGCGATCTTCAAAAACAGGGCGCAAAACATCGTGTGTAACTTCGGCTGTGTGGCACGTAGCGCCGTCCTGTTGAAACCAAATGTTGCCAATATCCTCCTCTTCAATTTTTGTGAACAAAAATTCGTTCAACATGGCCCGATAACGATCGCCATTGACTGTAAACGGCCACTCCTTGCCACATTCTGCAAAATTACAATGATTTTTAAAGTAATGTCGCAATATTTCCCAGCGTTGTTCAAGCATATACACAACCATATTCGTTCAGCGGAGGGATAAAACTAATTATCTAATTATTGAAAAAAAAAGTTAGATGGCGGACCCTTTATAACAAATGACATGCATTTTTTGTTAAACAGAATTAACTAAAACTTAAAAAAGAAATTGATTTGAGGTGATGTCATAAAGTTAAGCTTATACAGCGTTTAAGTGAAATAACTACAAATTTCTTAAAAAATTTCTTAATTCGACATAAGTGGTTTTGTAACAAGTCAACAGATTTTATTTTTTTAAATTTAAGAACACATTATTTTTGGGTAACATCTCAACCTCTTTAAAAAGTGTGTTATAGAGAAATACATTTCATTTTGTAATTGAAAGCAATAAAAATGTTTCATTAAAACAATGAATTTTGTTCATTAAACTTATGAAACTTTTATAACGTTTATGCTAGCATTAATAAAAATATTGCATATTATTTATGTAATTTTTATTGGGTCAATGAAACACTTTCTTGAAATTGTTTTAATGGGACATGTTGCATTAATTCAATGAAACATTTCTTGGGTACTTTTTATGGAAAAATTCATTGTATTAATGAAGGAATTCATTAATACTACGTATAAATTTCTATCAGTGCCCCATACATATTCTAAATCTTTTATTTTTATAAAAGAAAATAATATATGTATTTTCCCGAGGATATTTAAAACAAAAATCATAACAAATGATTGTAGGAAATATTTATTTTGTATATTATTGTCTCATTGAATTTGATTTAAATCCATTTGGAGTACCACACACAGCAGCGGTCATTAAAATAGTAGTGAGATCCACTTTACATCCGTTTTAGATCATTTGATTTTAGTTTGTCAAAACTAATATATTCTTCATTTTGAGAGTGTATTTTAGTAAATAAAGGGTCCGCCATCTAACGTTTTTTTTTCAACTAGTGCTTATTTCGTGAATGGTAACGTTTAGCTCATGTCCGATTTGACAGATAATTAGTTTTATCCTTCCGCTGAACGAATATGGTCCGTATGTTCATTATCTTGTGAAAAAAGTGAAAGAAACTGGCATCCTCATCGATAAACCAAAGCGTGAAAAGCCAAAACTGTTTACATTAAAGTAACAAATTCACTTATGTTTGGGTCCAGGTGTTTAACTATTAATAATGATTTAAAAAAAATAAAAACCTTACGTCATGTTTGCATAACCTGATAGAAAATTGTGCGTAGTATTAATGAATTCCTTCAATAATACAATGATTTTTTTATTAAAATGTCCCCAAAGAAATGTTTCTCTACTAGACTTTGAAAATTTTCCCGATTTTCATAAAAATTAATTTGTAAAAAAACTTTAAAAAAATTACCACAAATTTTTTTTTAAATTATATGTAACTCCGACAACTCAGGAAAAAATAGTTACATCAAAAATAGTTACAATAGTTCATCAAAAAATAGTTACAATAGTTTTTATAAGATTGTAAGCCCTTAAATACACAAAGCAAAAACAATTGCTAAAATTTTGCATTGTTTTCACAACTCCATAGCTCCAAACTTTCAAATATTAAAATGATTTTGATAGCTTTTATTTACACACATAATGGGGATTTAAAACCATCCATTTATCCACTTAGCGAATGTACCGATTTAATTTTGGCGGATTTTTAGGAGAGTCAGTTTTTAAAAATATATTTTTGATGAAAGTAACTAATTCTTGCTTAGTCAAAATTTTAGTCAGGAGGGTGCTTGCAAAAAAAATTCCAAAGTCAGCAACATCTTTTGCTGAAAATCTACAAGCTGATTTTTAGCAACAAAATTAATAAATTCAGCACAAGTTTTTCTATCAGTACAAGTTTACCATCACGTATTAAAAATTAAAAAAATCCTTGCCAAAAGTTAATAAAGTTTTTGCTGAATATTAGTAGACTGAAAAAAATTCAAAAATTTGTACAAATATTATATTTTAGTTAATTTATTTGCTGAAAATCTGAAACATTTTGCTAATAATTTACAATACGGTACAAAATATAAAAATTTTTATACTCTCACATTGACGACATGAAATAATTTAATATCTAAAAATACATGAAAATAATTATATATAACATAAACAAAATTATCTTTCAACTACTTACATCAGTGGTTGTTTAAATATACAACCCTTTTTTGCAATAAGGAAAAGCAAACATAAAAAATTCCCTAAGATGTGTGTCTTTGCCGCTCGCAGTCTGTCTACCTGCACGTATATTTGTTTGCAATTTGACCACACTACATTAATACTCACTTTAAAGATTTAGTTTATAAATACACATTTAATGGTTATTAAATTGAAATATTTTATTTTCTCCTTAATTGAATTAATAGACAATTACTTTGACAAGCCGGAGACAACACAAAATTAACCACTGCAAATGTAGTTAAAAACAAATGAAATTTTACTTAAAAAAAGGACGACTTACATTTCAGTAAATTCAACTAACATTGTCATTTACTTTTTAATGTTGGGAAAATGGCTAAAAATTGTATTAGAAATGAATGACATGTTAGTAAAAAAATAAACAAACATTTATTTTTTTTTATTTTTTTAAATAACAAAAAAAAACTGTACAAAATGAATGTAAAATCATAAAACAGTCATTTGATGTGGTTTGTTTTTTAAATGAATCACAAGGTTAGTAAAACATTTAATTTGTTGTACAAATGGCTGACATTTACATTAAAAATAAAGAAACTGTATTACAATCCAAACAACTACATATTTTTAAAGCAGAAGTTCGCTGAGTATACTACGTCTTTACATGCCACGACATATATGTACTTCACTCTTTGTATATCTTTCAATCTGGTTGTTGTTCACACTAATAATGTGCTTATCAGCATAATTTGTAGCAAAATAAATTAGTAAAACATTAGTACAGTATTAGTAAAACATTAGTTCAAAACAGCTAAGCTATGAAGAAGTATAACTAAAATTTTAGCAAAAAAGTTGCTGAGAAAGAGTATACTTGATTTAGAAAAGGTTTTACTAATTTTTCTACTTACATATTTTTTTGAATGTAGCAATAAATTTATGCAATTTTAAAAGAAATGTGTATGGTTCTCATATGTCTTTTATTTAGCATTTGGGCGCTTCTTGATCTGCATGACTATGTCTTTCAATAGGTTATGTAAAAAAAGTGGCGTTTAATATACATTTTAAATGGCGCGGCGTTAAAAAAGGATGAAATTACTTATACATCATCGTAATTATGTCTAATTTTTTGTTAAATTCTTATTTGATTAAAATCTATTTGACTGCTTAAACGAATAACAAATTAAAATTGATGATAAACTTTCATTCTAAAGCACGTGTGCTCTTATTTATGGCTTATGTGTCAGTTTTATTTCTTCTTTGTAATTCCGCAGAAAAAGTGATGACAGCGACCTCTTGTGAGTAAAATTAAATTCCTTTTTCTTTCTATTTTGCGTTTAGTAATAAAAAAGAAAATCTTACGATTTTATTTTAGATTATTCGCCTTTATATATACTTTCCATAAAGATTATTAGAATCGCTACTATTTTTATGACCTAATAAATATATGATCATTTTGAAAAAAATGGCACTCAAAAGAAAAGTAGTCGGCTGATTGAAAAATTATTTGAGGGGCAACTAACTACTCTAAATTACTCTATTGACGAATATAACAATTGTGTTGATACTGAAATAATTCAGGTAGATTTTTCAGGTTTTATAAATTCATTATTGGCACTACTATTTTTATGACCGCTACTGTGTCTTAAAGAAAAGCCAACCGCAACAACAAGCATTTATATGTATAAAAATATCATATCAATGTCATGTTAAGCATAAAGTAAAAACACTTTTTCTTAAGGATACAACATCAACAGTAAGAAAAATAACAAAAAGGACAACCATTCTTACCATATTTTGTGTACATAACATATGGTGCATTCTATATCAACTGGGCATTCCATATCATATTAATATTAAATTTAAAGTATTGTTTGTTCTATAAGCTAAAACCCATTGAAATAGTAAAAATCCAAATAACAGGTTGCAGGACAACTTATACTGTATTACAATAGGTTCTATTGTAATTTCTGTTCTAAATGGTGTTTTTTATAGAGGTATATAACTTTGAAATGGAATAAAACAGATGAATTCTTTAAATTGGCATGAAATTTACTTTATTCGAAAGATCATCTTCTGGCATTATAATTTAAATATGACTTCTGGCAAATGACCACCACACGGCTGGTTTAGACATAGTCTAATCTGGAGGTCAAATTTTCGATGACTTTTTGCAACATTTGTGGCCGTATATTTTCAATAACGCGGTGAATGTTGTCCTCCAAGTGGTTAATCGTTTCGGCCTTATCGGCGTAGACTAGCGACTTCACATATCCCCAAAGAAAATAGTCCAGCGGCGTAAAATCGCACGATCTTGGAGGCCAAAACGTGAAACTATGGGTTTACCAAACGTTTCCTTCACTAAATCAATTGTGACATGAGAATCAAATCTTTAATTAGATATTTTAGGCTAATACACACAGAGAAATAAAGTGCCAACCGAATTGAACAGTGTATATTAATGGTAGCAACTTATAAATTCAGTTAGTACAACTATATTTACATTCGATTTCTGAAAATTTTTGGTGTTGCAACTAAAATTCTGTTGAATTAACCGAACTTGTTGTGAAAACAAATACAAAGTTGTGCCAACTGTCTGAAATTCGTATTGACCGAGTTTGAGTCGTAGTTACCGAATTTCAGTTGGCAAATAGCTAAATTTTTTTCTGTGTGTACTTTTTTCTGTTTATTAAAAGGTAATGGCAGTTTATTCAGGTATATGAATTAATAAGAAATTTTAAAGAAAAAAACTAGATTTTTGATAATATTTCGAGAATATTTCAAAAAGTTGAGCTTATATTAAAACTTGGAGTTCACATTCGTGATCTGCGTCCTAAACGATATCACAATCGATAAGTCGCTTCTTCAATACGTTTTTCGTGTTTAACAATGTTATTAGTGTAGTATTTAACTCAGTTTATCTAAAAATCTTACAAATAGCGAATACTTTTTTTTTCTATTTCTATAAAAATGTTGATGTTTTATTCGTACACTCAAAAAAATAAGTCAGTAAAACGTCTTGCAAAGCAAGTATACTATTTTTAGCAAATTTTTTGCTGAAACTTAGTTTTCAGCTAAAATGTTAGTTATACTTATTTAGCACTTAACTGCTTTGAACTAATGTTTTACTAATATTTTACTGATGTTTTACTAATTTATTTTGCTAAAAAATTGTGCTGATACCAGATTGAAAGATAGACGCAGAATGAAGTAGATGCCGCGGCATGTCAAGATATAGTAGAGACGAGGATAATAGTACTAAAAAGTACAAGTATGACATGCATATAAAAAAAATCAACTGTGGAAGATTTGTGTATATGTTTTTCTTACTAAAACAAAAATTGTGGATAAAAACAACTCAAATTTTTTGTTGTCACCGGCTGGCGAAAGTAATTGTCTATTAACTTCATTAAAGACAAAATAAAATACTTAAATTTAATAAAGATTAAATATGTATTGGTAAACTAAATGTTTATAGTGATGGATAGTGTAGTGTGGTCAAATTGCAAATAAATATACGTCCAGGTAGACAGGCTAAAGCGAAAGACAAGGACACATATCTTAGATAATTCTTTGTTTCCTTTTTCTTATAGCAAAAAAAAAGTGTTTTATATGTCATACTTTGTTGTTATTCTTATTATTTGTTAAAATTATCTACGGCATTTGTATTGCTTTGAAAGATACCATCATTTAGACAACCATTGTTGTAAGTAGTTTTATTTTTCAATAAAAATGTTTACTTCTTCTTCTTCTTCCTGTAAAGAGACTAACTAAAGAAATATTCTACAGTAATTAATATAAAAATTAATTACGATTGTCATTATCTCACGGTTGCAAAACACTTTCTAATATGAAATTTGAAGAAACTTGCTTAACGGCGACTCAATCTCTAACCTACACTTGGTATCCAACTATTGTATGTGAATAAAGCGCATCATAAAACGTGATAATTACTTGTGAAAAAGAGATAGGATTAAGAAGAAACAGCATTCTAGTTGAGAAATGATTTGTGCATTGGTATTAGTTAATTCTGTCTCTTCTGATCGAAACAATACTTGTTTGTATGTAGTGTGACCAAACTCCACTTTAGCCACAGTCATCGCTGTGTCGACCGTGGCTCAACTCGTTAAGAGGTGAGATTACGATGCATAGCTTGATGCTAAGGCAGTGAGTTCAAATCACAGTACGACACCAAAAAATAACAATTTTTTCATATAGAGCAAATTAACAATATAAAATACTTTGTTCAATTGACACATGAATTAACCACTCACGAGTCCCAGGAGGGGGAGTATGAACATTAGGGTGATAACTTTTTTTGGACAACATTCTCCCCAGGGGTTTTCTAATGGCAAATATTGTATTAATGATAAAAAAATCTATTTCAGTTCAATTTGGTAAAAAAAACCTTGCGCACCGACAGCGATTTCTAAAATGCCTTTAATATGTATTTTTTTAATTTTTTTTAATAACAATTTTTTTAAAATATGGTTTATACATATGTAAGTAAGCAAATTTGGAAGAAAACTATTCCATTGACTCGAAAACGGACTTTACTATTGAAATCAGCATACCTTAATTATATAGATGTGATGGTCAGACGTTGAGGCATCAAAAAAAGTTTTTTTTTTAACTTTGTTTGATTCAAAACTTTAACGCGTTTGGTGCGGAACCTTTTTTAACGATAGCGAAAAACTAAAAACGCAGTTCTTAATATTTGTCCATGCCCTACACGATTTTGTCTGGGGAGATTTGATATTTGCAAAAAATGAAAAAAGTTATCACCCTAATGAACATTTGTATATTTTATAACGTATTGTAAATTATTTTTAAAAGAATCACAAAAAATGTTTTGGATTTTCAGCAAATAAATTAACTTCCTAAATTTTTCTAAAAATTCTTTAAGTTCTTCAGTTTACCAATGATTTTAGCAATGATTTTTTAATTTTTAATTAATTAATTTTTAGCAAAACTTTTGCTGAATCTACTAATTTTGCTGTCATTAGAAATTTTTGGTTAACACCCTCCTGATTCAGCAAAACTTTCTACTGAATTTACTAACTCTTTTTGTGTGTAAAATTTAGATCAATTCAAACGGAAATTTCAACAAAGATAAGATATATTTACTTTTTAACTGCACAGTTAATATGGAAAGCCTCATATGCAAGCCAAAGTAAAAAAGAACATTATTATAAATATTGACGACATCAAGTTATCAAAAGAGATTCAACAGTTGAAAAATAAAACGGAAGACATATTTGTATATGAGGCATTTCATATAATTTATTTAGTTTGTTTTTTAATATATCAAACTAAAGAATATCTAAAAAATGTGTTGTAACTTCAAAATTATTTCATATGTATATAAAAGAAAGAAATTTAGGTCTCCATTCGCAGCTGTGACTGGCTATGACTGTCATAATACTATTTCTAAAACTGAACATTCTATACAAAACGACAATAAAATTCAAATTTTATTTGATGCTTTCTGTACAAGGTCTTTATTTTTTTGGACTCGTAATTTTTAAAGAAAATTTATAATAAATAAAATTGTTTGTGACTCTTGCTCAAACACCAGAAACTTTTTGTGTTTTGTTTTTATCAAAGATAATTATAGTAAAAGTACAAAAAAAAAATATATATATTTTTATACAAAGAAAAGAAAATAAAAACATCTATATACTTGAAAATTTTCCTCATGTTAAAAATTATATAAACTTTTTGTTCATATTTTTTTTTTCTTTCAAAAATGAAAAAAATATTCGAAGAAGAAAAATTTTTTAAATTTTTTTTTTAAAATTTTCGTTTTTTTTTTGTTTAATAAAAAAAAAAAAACTATAGTTATATTCAAATATGGCTTTTATATGAGACGTACCAAGCGTTATTATGAGAATGTCATACATGGGAATTTAACATTAGTGGATCATATAAAGCAATTGAAAAAGAATATCATGACAATTTAATGACAATGAAATATTTTGCACTAGAAAAATCATTATTAATGAAAATAAAATCACATTAATGCATAAAAAAATTACTTACTGATAAAAAATAGCATTTGTTAAAAAAAAAAAAAACCGGATAAATGAAACCGAACAACAGAGACAGGGAAGTAAAATACATATTTTTTTAAGATGTCATTTTATGGATTTAATTTAATATTTTTTGAAATCGAAATGATGTGGAATAAAATGGGGAATGTGTGGAATTGTAGTGCTTAATATTAGGAACGAAATTTAATATATAGAAGAATTATTGGAATTGAAAGACTAAAAATTGAGAAAGATATGAAATGAAACGGGGTACGAGTGGAATTGGAACACTGATAACAGGTAACGGAATTGTATTGAATTGGGAACGAACTTTGCTTTAGCGGAGCATCTTAATTTATATTATAATTTAAAAAAAATAAATGAATCACCCTGTGGCCGCTTTTTAAAAACTGAGTTCCTATCGATCTTTCCCGGACCTATTTTCAATATCAGGATTTTTCGTCCTATCTCGTTTAATTTAAAAAATACCGGCCATTTAAAAAACGTCATTTTATAAAGTATCTAAGCAAGATATCGTAAATATATGTAAAGTGTTACAATTCAACTCGTTCCCCTTTTCTGTTCATATTGTTCCATTTTGTGTTTTCATGTACATATGTTCATATACACACAGAGAAAATTTTAACTAATTGCCAAATGAAATTCAGTTATTACCACTCAAATTCAGTTATTACGACTCAAATTCAGATATTACGAATTTCAGGACGGTTGGCACAACTTAACATTATGTTTCACAACACAGTTCGGTTAATTAAACAAAATTTTAGTAGCTACAACCAAAATATTCAGAAATCTAATGTAAATATCGCTGTACTATCTGAATTTATAAGTTCTCACCATTAAAATACACTTTTAAATTAGGTTGGCACTCTTATTTCTGTGTGTATGATTTAGGATATAAGAATTTACATGAAAATACAAACAAATAAGAAATACAAAACAAATAATTAGGACACCCTGTGGTTGTTTCATACAAAATTAAACCCTCGGAATCTTTCCCGGACCTATCATATTTGTATTATCATGCTTAATTAATACTCCTGTTTAGCAAAAATGTTATTCGTTTTGCCCTATCCTGTTTAATTTAGTTGATACCAGATATTTTAAATAAAGGCCATTTTACAAAATGGTCAGTATATCGAAAACTAAGCGAGATAGCTCAAAATGGACCTCATTTTTCCAAAAGTTGGCCTATGAATATACGCCTGATGTAGGGTTGATTTAGTTTTAGAAAATGTTCACAGGGTGACATATTAATTTTTTCATCAATATGTGTGATAATACTATTAAGCACCGCCAAATTAAAATTTCAATCCCCGTTCTATTCCATTTCTTTGTGGTTAGTGTTTCAATTCCATTCGTTTCATTACATTTCGTTATACTTTACTTGGATACAAACCAGACTGAAAGTTAATATCTACACAATTTTAGAAATTTCGGTCTCATAAATTATGTAAAATAAGCATGAGTCCGAGCAAAGACTTTCTTCCATCACTGATTTCAGCGAATTTTCACAAATTTTTCCATTTTTTTGAAATACCATTTTTTAATGCTATTGAAAACAAAATTTAATTAAATTTTGGAAAAAAAAAAATTTTCTTTATATAAAAAATTTTTATTTCTTAAAAAAAAAACTTGGTTTTTTGTACAAAAACTTTTTATTTGATTTTTCTTTGAAGATACAAATAGTTTCAACTTTGGAAAAAAAAAATATAAATTCCCAGTCAAAAAAAAAATTGGATGCTTTTTTGAGGGTTCTATTCAAGGAGTCAAAAATGAAGTAAACTGAACACATATTTTTAAATTTCAAAATTTTATTGTCAAAAATTGTTAATTTTTGGTCGAAAATGTGAGCCTTCCATAAAGAATCACAAAAGACTCAAAATTTGGCAGAAAATTAATTAATCCTAAAACAGAAATGCCTCAGAAATGTTATTGAATTTAAAAATTTTGTGATAAATTCATAAAAGGCTCCAAAGAAAGGTTGATTTTGAAGCCAGAGAAGGAACGCTCTTTTAGATGATGAACCACTTTCATACAAAAATTTTTAATTTTAATAATATTTTTAGCCCATTTTTGATTCATTTTGTAGCTTTTTTTGCTGCCAGGGTTGTAGTTTTTTTTTCTTTTCTGTTCAAAAGAAAAATATTTTTAAAACTGTCGATAAAATAAAACAAATAATTTAGAAAATTATTTTATTTTTAACAGAATACTTTTTTTCCTATAAAAATTTAAAAATTAAGTTTTTTGTTTGTCCCGATTTAACGAATTCAGTTTATAAACTTGGGTGTTCGTTATATCGGAGTTTGTTAAATCGATTATTCGTTAAACCAGAATTGTTAATTTAAACGTTGTAAATTTGTAGAAAACAGAACTGGTAAGCAACGTTTTGAGTGGTATTGGCATATTGAGAAAAACATTGTTTTCCCAGTACTTTATTATATCTAACGTGAGCAATTTCTACCTGGGATGTTTTACTTTTATCAATACACGCAATATTAAAGTCACAGGAGGTATAACAACACGCTGATAGTACATTTGTACTACCATTGTGTGCGTGACAGATCAATACAAATTTCTACGCTCATAGAAAAAATGTAAAAATAGCTGAAAAAGCTACTACAAATTAGTTAAAAATGATCTTACCGAAAATAAAAATAAAAATTATCTTGCAGAAAATAGTTATATTCGATGTAATTTTTTTTTTTTTTTTTATTAATTAATAATCATATAATTACAAATTATATACTATTACCCTAACCGAGCACTAGCTACTATGGCCTTCGGCACGTTGTAGCGAAAACAGACCAGTGCCTCTGGTGGGAATCGAACCCAATGTACTGATAAGCCAGCGCGCTACCAACTAGTCTACCGGGGCACCCCGATGTAAATTTTATTTAACTGACTCTGTAAAATTAGCAAAAACATTTGCTAAATATTTCTACACTCAAAATAGCAAACAAAAACTGTAATATTAACAAAAAATTTGCTATATTTACCTCGAATTTAGTGGAATGCAAACAACAGCTTATTTTGATAAAAAAAAATCTTTTGCTAATGTCAGCAAAATCAAAATTAGTAGATTCAGCAAAAGTTTTGCTAACACTTAGTGGATTAGAAATTAAAAAACCCTTGCTAAAAATTAATACAATTTTTGCTGAATATTAGTAAACTGAAAAAACTCAAAAAATTTGCAGAAAAATTATACTTTAGTTATTTGCTGAAAATCATAAAACATATTTTTGGTACTTTTAAAAATAATCTACAATACGTAACAAAATATAAAAATGTTCATAAATAGACGACATGAATTAATGTAAGATCTAAAAAATAGAAATAATTATATATTACATAAGCAAAATTATCTTTCAACTACATTCAAAAATGGTAGTCTAAATGATGGCATTTTTTAAATAAAGACAAATGCCATAGATAATTCTGGAAACGAACGAAAAAATAATAAAATATGACAACCCTTTTTTGCATTAAGAAAAATTAAACATAAACATCCACTTAAGATGTGTGTCTGTCGCTTTTGCCTGTCTACCTGCTGTATATTTGCTTGCAATTTGACCACACTAGATTATTAATCTCGTTAAACATTTAGTTTGCAAATACACAATTAATCTTTATTAAACTTGAATATTTTATTTTGTTTTTTTTTTTTTTAATTATTATACAATTACTTTCATAAGCCGGTGACAACGCAAACTTTAAGTTGTTTCAGTCCACAATTTTGTTTTATGTATGAAAAACAGATGCAAAAATCTTCCATGGTTGATTTTTTTATATGTCTTACTAGAGTTGTACTTCTTAGTATCATTTTCCTCATCCCTACTGCATCTTCATATGTCGCGACATCTAATTCATTCTGCGTATATCTTTCAATCTGGTCGCCGTCCACACTTTTAATGTGCTAATCAGCACAATATTTTTAGCAAAATAATTTAGTAAAACATTAGAAAAATATTAGTTAAATAGTGAACAATTAAGTGCTAAATAAGTATAAATAAAATTTTGGCTGAAAACATAATTTTCACAAAAAATTTGCTGAACTACTTACTTATTTTTTTGAGTGAAGTTTTTAGTAGCTTTTTTTGCTATTTTTATAGGTTTATTTCTTTGAGTGTGGATAAGCCGATACATTAGACCACATTAAATTAAAACTTTGCCTCTAATGGGAAAGTCTTTGTATAACAACCACAACAATAAAATCCTTTATGGTAATAGTCAGATTTGAGGTTAAAAAATAAAAGCAGGAGACCGGCCACAAAAGGTAATTTTTTGCCCTCGGGTCTTTTGATTTCCATTAAATTTTGCAATCGGAAGCTCTGTGATTGGCGTTTTAAGTTTTTAAAATTTCAAAATTTCCACGGTTTTATGCGCGAATTAGTTTTTTTAAAAACTGAGAAATATGCACAAAATTTGCATGTGTCTTGTCTTTTTTTTTATCTAAAGATTTAAAAAAGATTAAATTTAAAAATAATGTGTTAAAGTGCCGCTTAAATTTCTCTCTTTTAAAAACTATAAAATTTTTTTTTAACTTTTTCTGTACACTCAAAAAAAAAATATTTGTAAAGTCAGCAGAAATTTTTGCTGAGTTAACAAAATTTGAGTCATTAGGGCTCTTGCAAAAAATTGCTAATGTCAGCAAAATTTTTTGCTGAAAATTAGCGTGCTGACTTTTATGAACAAAATAAGTAGATTCAGCAAAAGTTTTGCGAACACTTCAAACTTAAAAAGTCCTTGCTAAAAGTTGAATAGACTAAAAGTTGAATTAGACTGAAAAAAACTCAAAAAATGTATACAAAAATTATGCTTGAGTTAATTTATTTGCTGGAAATATTAAAAACAAAATTTGTTATTCTTTTAAAAGTAATTTAAAATACATTACAAAATATAAAAATGTTCATAATCCCACATTAACGATACGAATTAACTTAATATCTGCAAATATATGAAAATAAATTTTTATAACGTAAACAAATTATTTTTGAACTACTTACATCATTTGTTGTCTAAGTGATGGCATCTTTCTAGAAATCCTTTTCTTCCAATAAGAAAAAGTCAACATACAAAATTACGTAAGATGTGTGTCTTTGTCTTTCGCTTTAGTCTGTCTACCTGTACGTATATTTGTTTGCAATTTGACCACACTCCATTAATATTCACTATAATCATTTAGTTTACAAATATTCATTTAATCTTTATTAAATTTAAATACTTTATTTTGTGTTTAATAAAATTAATAGAGAATTACCTTGGCAAGCCGGTAATAACACAAAATTAAATCCGCAATTTATATCTATACGATACACATTGCTGGCGTTTTTTTGTTTTATTATGTATGAAAAACAGATGCAAAAATCTTACATGGTTAATTTTTTTTATATGTCTTACAAAAATTGTACTTTTAAGTATAATTTGATTGTATCTACTACATCTTGGCATGCCGCGACATCTACTTCATTCTGCGTATATCTTTCAATCTGGTTGTCGTACACACTTTTAATGTGTGCTTATCAGCACATTTTTTTTGTAAGCAAAATAAATTAGTAAAACATTAGTAAAATATTAGTACAACATGAGTTCGAATCTATTAAGTGCTGAATAAGTATAACTAAAATTTTAGCTGAAAACATAATTTCAGCAAAAAAATTTACTGAAAAATAGAATACTTGATTTACAATAAGTTTTACTAATTTTTCTACTAACTTATTTATTTATTTTTTTTTTATTTTTTAGAGTGTACTTGAAAGATAATCGAATATAATTAAGTCTTACACTCAGGGAACTTCTGCTTTAAAAATATGTAGTTGCTTGGGTTGTAATACAGTTTCTTTATTTTTAATGTAAATGTCAGTCATTTGTAGAACAAATTAAATTTTTTACTAATTTTTTAGTTCATTTAAAAAAACAAACCACATCAAATGACTGTTTTATGATTTTGTTTTCATTTTTTACACTAGTTTTTTGTTATTTAAAAAATAAAAATAAATAAATGTTTGTTTATTTTTGACTAACATGTGGTTAATTTTAACTTCAATTGTGGTTCATTTTTTGAACATTAAAAAACAAATGACTATGTTGGTTAAAATTACTGAAATGTAAGTCGTTCTTTCTTTAAGTGAAATTTCATTTGTTCTTAACTACATTTGCAGTGGGCTTTACCTTCATAGTTTTCTAAGTGTATGTTTTAATATCAGAAAATTAAATTTTTAAAACAGCGTATTTTAGTAGATGCTTTTATCTTTCACGTACAGCCAAAATCTTCTAAATGTGTAGTTTTTAAAATGGAGATGTTTAAAGGGCCTATTAACACTACATTTTTAAATTTAATCTTAATAAATCTGAAAAATAAAAAAATAATGAATTATTGTTTTTTTTTTTATGTAAAATGCTACAAGCTTTTTTTTTTTTAAATCATTAAAACTAGTAAATAGTAAGGTTTGCCATGGAACCAAAAAGGTGAAAGTGTAACTTTATGGTAAAAATTACAAATTTTGCGAATATGTCTTCTTTTTTTAAATCGAGAGTGGCCAAATTTTAGAAAAATTAATTTTAAAAATAAATTCCATAGACATTGAAGAAAATTTATTCCACAATACAAAAGTAGAGGAGTGTACAATACCAATGTAGTTTAATGACAATGATCCGATATTACAAAAAAAAAACTACGAATATTGAAAGCTACGCACTTTTTGCATATTTTTTATTTTTTAAAAGCAAAAAACGGCTAATAAAACCATGTTTTGTTTTGAATTTCGAGAAAATAAAACCGCATATCTTTAAGTGAATCCCTAGAGAATCCGCTTACAAAATATAATGTAAATTGGAAGACCCAAGGACAGATTTTAGCCAAACTTGCATGGAATGGCCGATATGTATTATTATGATTATTATTACTTCTTATCAACATCATAATAAAGTACTTCAACCACACTAACAACAACAGAAATATACAAAATGAAAAAAATATTAAGAAAAAATAACAAAATTGACAAGGCATCAAGCCAAAGTACATACATATATTTTATACTTATATATCAACATATGAGTCTTTCCAAGCCAACTACCCACATTGTGATACATCACAAAACTTTTGGAAACAATTTAACAACATCTTAGCCAGACGCGGATATAGGAAAAGATTTTGGGAAGGGAAATGTAAGTAATTTTTTATTAAATTTGTTAATTTCTTTTACACTTTTTATTTAAAAACTTAATTTTGGGGGGATGAAATGTTTAATTTTTCATCTCCCTGGTTCCGCGCTTGTCTTTCCTATTGGTCCGATTGCAAATAAGTTTGTAGAACAAAAACTTGGGAAATTCCTATAGGAAGGTAAACATTGTGGAAAGTTTAGAATAGGTTGAAGGGAAAAGTATACTCAAATAAAAAAATCTGTAAGAATTTCAGAAAAATATGTAATTGTTTTGCTAATATTAGGACAATAGATCCTTTTGCTAATTTTAGCAAATCGTGACTAAAGTCAAAACCGATTTGCTAAAAAAAAATCGTGACTAAAGTCAAAACCGATTTGCTAAAATTAGCAAAAAAAAATTCATAATAATATATTTTTTAAAGCTGAAAATTATTTGATACATACACAAGTTATAAATATTAAATCCACTCATGGAAAATAGTGTCATCATATTGATGGAAATGTTTCATAAATCGCGGGAAATGGACCATCATACCCTGCGGGAAGTGGACCAGAACTTTGTGTGTATGAACCTGTCCTAGTTTCGGTTCTGTTATTTGAAAGTGACCGGTACTTTTAACATGGGCGTATCATAGGAGGTGGCAATTGCTATCTGCGAGGCACTGTGTGACGTCGCGAATAGCTTCACCAAGGCAACCAATCACAGCACCGACTAAAATGAATATGCTACAGGACCAGTTAGAAGTAGGTAGTGTCAAAGTAGGACCATTTTAGAATTTATGTGATATGCAACAGAACCAGTGGGAAATATATTATCACTTGACTGGTGTAGGTACGTATCGTAGAATTGAAGGAAAACTAGTCACATATTAAGAGCAATGTGTTCTGTTATAGGGGTAGTTTGAATGGAATAGTTTTGCGAGGTACATGTCGCCGGGCATGCCAAAAGTAATTAGCAAGTAACCTTATTCAGAGTGTTGTGTACGGGTTGCTAAATAGCCCGTCCGGAACCAGAATCTGCCCTTTTTTTTTTTTTAAAAAAAAGAGAGGCAACACTCAGGAAATATTTCCTATATTTAGTGTGCCGCTTTCTTTGAAAAGGGATAGCATAGAGATGAAAGGTGGGGAAAGATCAAGGGCTTCAGACATGGCAACACTGTATTTGCGCGAGATGATAAGTCTTAGAACAGTTGTTGCTCGCCACCTGATGGAGAGTTGGCGAACTTATTGAAGCTAAAAATTTATTTTAAATTTACTTTATTTTGTCTATACCTAACAGAAAACTATAACATTAAATTCATTATAACAATTTAAATTTGGCAAAGTACATAAACTAGACAAAAAGTCCGGATGTTCAAAACATGGATTTTTTGCAAGTGTTTTCTTTGTTTTCTAACATTGGTATTATCAAACAATTTCTACTAATTTTTATGTTCCAACACTTCTAAAAAGCACTTGGTGAACATTTTAACTTTGTATGCTGCAATTTAATTCTAGTTCACAATAATATCTTTATGAAAAGAAGGAGATGCAACAATTCAGCACAAATTTAATGTAAAAATGATTAATTTTTTAATCTTTTACATTTTTGTATTGAAAAATTTAATTTTTAGCTATTTTTTAAACCTGAATTGTTCACAAATACAAGAAGTACTTATGGTGCAAGTCGCTACCCTGGTAAAATATATTTTGACATGTATAAATTCATGTAACTTTAATTGAATTCAAGCTCAAACAGTAGCATTAATATTTTTAATTTGACGTAAACTTTAAACTTCCATAATTTTTGAACCGTCAAAGATAAGAATTAACGCTTATGGACATCTGATAAAATGTCCATAAGCGTTAATGCCTAAACATCTGATAAGACATACACTAAAAGCTATTCACGTCATAAAAAAAAAAATATTTTACCTCAAAGTGTCGAAAAATTTTGAAATTTTTCATATTCAGTTTTAATATAAAGTTAACGAAAAAAATCAAGCAGTAGCCAAAAATTGTGTAATATTATATAATATTCTTGAAATGATGCTAATTAAGAATTTTATATTTGTTTTATTAATAAGTTACGCCTTTTCCGCCCACTTTAAGATTATACAGAAAAGTAACTCAAAAAGAACTGATTACTAGTAGTTGTCATGGCATTACCTATATTTCAATATAGTTCAGCGTATGTGTTTGTGTGTGTGTATGTCAGTCAGTAAGTATGTATGTGTTAATGTGGTTTATATGATGTGTCATATAAATTCAATGGTTTATTATTACTATATATCAGGGCTGGCAAAGCTATGAGACGTGTGTCAGTAGTGGCACACGATCGGATTTTCGCCGGAACAAAAATAATTATGTCTAAACTTCTACATAGTTCGATTTTAATAAAATTTGTTGAAGGATCACGGTTTCCATAAAAATGTCCTCAAGGCCATGGTAGAGAAACACAGGATACACCACAGATCGCCCAAGTACACCCATTTAGCAAAAAAAAAAATATTTAAAGAAGTGTCACTTTCGATAATGGATTTTAATTGTTTTTTACTATTTGCAATCTTGAATAATGTATAAAGAAATAGCATATCAACATGAGCAACATTTTGTACCGTTGAGGTTTTTATAACCTGAAAGATACACTGTTTTTTCAAAAATTACCTTTACTATTAAACTGGTTTCTCAGAAGTCGTTGGCAATAAAAATGTTGATTTGTTGGTATATCTTATAAAAAAAGTCCTCTGAAGTGCATTTTATAACCTTTCGACCTACACCGACAGACTTCTCTGCATGATATCAATGAATTTTTGAATTAGATCTATGAATTAGATTTATTAAATTAAGGCAGTTTTAAAATTGCATTAAATTCAATTATTGCAGTTTTTTATAAAATTTAATATAAAATTTCATATTATTTATTAAAAATGTCATACTTCTAATGAAAAAGTTTTATTAAAACTATGAAGATTTTTCATTAAGTTTAATAAATTCCTCATTCACAGTGTCACGGCACAGTGCGGCACACGATTTTATTGAATTTTGATGCAATTTTCGAAATGTGAACAAAAATTTTAAAAACTGTATTTGACTGTGCCTTAATTTTGTAAGTCAATAGAACATTTTTGGTCTTTAAAGTTAAGTAACGTCATGATGCTTGTTAGGAAAAGACCCTAACCACGTGCTTGATAACTAAGAAGACAAGAATGTAGCAATGACTAATAGGTTTTTTTGTCAAAGTTCTGCCTATTATGGAGGCTCTTGCTTTTCTAAAATTTCGGGTTCTGATGAGATCTTCAGCCAGATTGAAAAACTAGTATCAACCTAGCTAATATGTTTGAATTGCTTAATTTTTGTAAATATACAGAGGTTGAAAGCTCGTTATAAATTAAAAGAAAAAACTACATTTATTTTAGTAATACACCAAAAAAAAATTCCGAAATTGGCCTACGGAATGTGATTTTATTGCATTTTTAATCCAAATATCGTTTTTTTTTTTTTGTCAAATAAACGATAAAAAAACTATGAAGAAATCAATGTTTACTTTTTCGCGTGCGTCGAAAAAGTGCACCACCAATAGCGATGAAATTTTCAATTTGTATTTTTCTAAATTTTTAATAAAAAATGTAATAATATTATAAAATAGAACAGTAATTAACAGTTAGGCGTGAAGCGGAATTTTCCCGCCAACCGCGAATTTTTTCTTTTTTTTTAATTTCAATAAAAAAAAAATTCAAAAATACTTATTTTTTCTAAATTTGAGTCCTAAATATTTCGGCATATGCGAAAATTTTATTTTGTTCATAATAGGCAGAGCTTTAACAAAAAACTTATTAATCGTCAATTTTGCTCCATTCTTATCTTCTTAGTAATCAAATACATGGTTAGGGGACTTTTCCTAACAAGCATTAAGACGTTTCTAAAATTTAAAGACCAAAAATGTTCTATTAATATCAAAAAAAATTAGTTTTTACTTTTTCTCAATTTTATTAGTTTTTTGTTTTTATAGACATCGAGATTATTTTGTATTGATTTTAGTTTGTATTGATTTAAAAAATGAATTTGGTGGGTGATTTTTTTTTGGAAAATGCCCCAAAACAATGTTTTTCATTAATAATACAACATTGTCCACCTCGTGGTATTATCCCAAAATTTTGTTTATAGTCATAATGGTCATACTTAAAATAATAAAAATGAATAACTCTTTTAAAATAATATGAAAAAAAACGTTTCCACAAGAAAATTAGGGTTATCATTTATTCGTGTTTTTTTTAAATTTTTTTTTCGAAGAAAACGATGAAACTATTTTTAATCACACGGTCAACCTATTAATTTTTAAAAAATTTTCTATTAACCGAACGAATAACGAATAAATAAAAATAATAAATAATAAAGATGGCACGCGATAATAAAGCTGGCACGCGATATTTTTTCACAACAAAATATGTCTGTTTTTGGCACGCTATAAAAAAAGGAATGCCACTATATAATTTTGTATCGTTATTGTTGCCGTTGTGGATATGTCAAAATCAATGTAATATAATAACTATAAAATCTTTTCATAATTTTGTTGTACTCTCTCTCTGTCGTGTTTTTGTTTTGTTCCTCTTAAATGGTAGTGGTGGCAACCACGGTTGCCACTTTGGTAATTTTCTACCAAAACTGGTAACTTTTTTTTGCTTTGGTAACTTGGTAACTTCATTTTGATTTTGGTAACTTTTTGAGTTTAATTTTTTTAATTTCTGTTCTGCTGTTTTTACTTGTTAACGTGCAAATCGCCTACGTGTAAATTGTGTTCCGTCGCTTACTACCTTAAACAAATTTAAGCCGATGGTAACACTGTTCTAAACAAATAAGAAGTTTACTAAAACAACTGTGTCATTGCTTATCTTTCGCTCTAGTAGAAACATCAAACGAAAGTGGAAGTCATGTGTGTTTAGATCGAATTTTGTTTTTGTTTATTTGTTTATGTTGTTGTTATACACATAGTATATAATTTGTCAAAATTGCAGTTGTTTGTATGGATAGGTAAGATAATTATTTATTTATTGTTTTTTCCTTTAAAACGGTTTCAAATTATATTTCAGATTTTTAACAAAAAAGCCAAGACTTTCTCAAGTCGAATGTATGCTAAGCAGCGATGATGAAGCAGAAACATCAAAAAATATGTAAATAACTTTAAAAGACATCGTGTAAAACAATTTGTAATAATATTTTATGTATTTACAGTGTTGAGAGGGAAAAGCCCAAAGAAATTAGAAAAGTTAGAAGTGAATGGATAAGAACTTTTTCGTGGCTCCAAGATAAAAATGGAAAATGTTTCTGTGTGGTATGTGAAAAGTCACTTACAAATCATTTATCGCATTTAAAGAAACATGAAACGAATGCTTCGCACATACAAAGCGAACACCAAAAGAAAAATTTAATTCAAATTGACAAGTTTTTGAGCGACGATCAGCGTTCCCTGGAAAAGAAGATAAGGCAAGCAGAATTAACTTTGGTAATGTTTTGTATTTGCCATAACTTACCACTACTATTAATGGATTTTCTACCCAATTTGCTTCGAGAATGTTGTCCAGATTCATGCATTGCAAAATCTATTAAATGTGGGCGTACTAAAGCAACACAGTTGGCCGAAACTTTAGGCAAAAAAGCGTCAGACAATATTACTACTGCCATGAGATCTTCAAAATTTTCTCTAATTGTCGATGAAACAACAGACTTGTCTAATAAGAAATGTTTGGTGTTAGTTGTAAGGTATTTTGATAGTGTCTCCAAGACAATTTGCGACAGATTTGTTGCACTATTAGAATTGGTTAAAACCAATGCTGATGCAATATATCAAGTAATACAGAGCTTCTTCGATCAAAACAACATTCCAATAAAAAACTTAATTGGATTAGCGACGGATGGCGCAAGCACAATGGCAGGCGAATTGAATGGTTTAAAAACTAAGTTAAAGCGTGACACAAATTTGTTCTATATGAAATGCACATGCCATTCTCTGCATCTCTGTTCCAGCTATGCTTGCAAAAAATTGCCATCCAACATAGAAGATCTTTGCAGAAAAATTTATAATTTTTTTTCGTATAGCCCAAAAGAGTTTCAGAACTAAAAGAATTCCAAGAATATTGTAATATTGAGCCACATAAAATACTGGGTGTTTCTTTGACAAGGTGGTTAGCTCTAGAGCAAGTCATTTCTAGAATTTTGGAACAATGGCAGGCCTTACAATTATATTTTTTGTCATGTTCTTTAGAAGTAAATGGCATTAAGCCAATTGAAATTTCAAATATGCTAGGTAATGAAGAAATAAAAGTTTACATGATGTTTCTTTCTTACATATTAAAAATAATTAACAACTTAAATAAAGAGTTCCAGTCAGAAAGAGTTCGCTTACCATATTTGTATCAGCAACTTGAAATTAATTTCAAGCTTATTGCTTGTAACTTCATGGATGACAAGTATGTAAAAAGATCTGCATGTTTGAACGATTGTGATACAAATGATAACCGGTACTATTTGCCATTAATGAATGTATATATGGGGAGCGAATCAGAAAAATACTTAAATTCTGACCAATTTTCTGAGTCACAAAAATTTTTAATAAAAGGGCACATACGAAATTTTTTACATAGAATTTCTCAATCAATTAAAAACCAGGTTTGATTTTAGCCGAAATGATTTAAAAGTGTTGTCAATTATATCACCTAACAAAATTTTAAATGAAACTAAAGATTCTATTTTAAATCTTTTAAATGAATTTTATTATTTAAAAAGTTGTGACAATGACACAATTGTTACTCAATGGAGTCTTCTTACTTTGTTATCAAATGATCTCAATCAAAACGATGATATTACTTCTTTTTGGGAAAATATAAGTTTAATAAAAAATGGGCTTAATGAATATAGATTTAAGGAATTAACTGATTTTATATTTAATTTAATGTGCCTTCCTCATAGCTCAGCAGCCGCTGAAAGAAAATTTTTTGATTTAAGTTTAATTAAAACGAAACTTAGAAATAAATTAGAATATGAAACATTAAACAACATAATGTTGGCAAAAGAATTGGCTGGTTCCAAAGACCAACATTATGTTTGGTCAGCTAAAGATTATATTAAATAAGTTTTTTTCTTATTTCGTTAAAATGTGAAGTAGAATACCTGAAGTAATGTTATGTTTATGTTTTTGTTATGTTATTTTGTTTTTAATATATGAATAAGTGATTATAATTATATATAATATAAAAATATGTATGTACTGAATTTTTTTAAGTTTTTATCAATAAAATTCAAAAATGGTAACTTTTGGTAGATTTTTGGTCAAATTTTGGTAGAAAAAAATTTTTGCCAGTGGCAACCGTGGTGGCAACAGCAACAGTTTTTTTTTTTTTTGCTCTAACTACTAGTACACAACTACTGTTTGAGTTTTTTTTTATATATATATTTGTGTACAATACATTTATGTATTTGTATTTATTTATATAATTTGCAATTTCCTTTTGTGCGGAAATAACAAAAGGATACCAATTTATTGTGTGATATAATTGAGTTCTAATAATGTTTTAGTTAGAAAAAAAAAAAATAAAGTGAAAATAATAATATACAAATACAATATTATTATTACACACTACAACTTAATATATAACCTATGCCAATTCATTAAATAGACAATTTTAAAACGCTTGTAACTAAAAAAACTGTTTTTCTTCAACAGCATTTTATTAATAACACAGTATAGATTATATCCCAGCAAAACCACACATTACTAAATCATGGGTAAAGTAATGTATCGCCATAGGGCTTCACGCATTACATTACACCTTACTTCACTGATGAATTTACATGCGATGAGTCTAAAAGTAATGGGTGGACTCATTACCTTGTAGGGGGTAAAGTAACTGGTTATTTATATGGTTACATGGTGGGAAAAAAAATAAAGTGTCTCTAAATAGATTTTCATAAAAAAAACGCATAAAATTTTTTTTTACAGATATTTTTTTTTTTAATTAAATAAATACCTTTTTTTTCATTAAATAAATTACGTGGTCATGCTGGGTTTCGAACCTGGGGTCTCTGGTATTTAACAATTAGCTGGGCGGGAACTCTACCAACTGAGCTATCGATACATATAATATTTTAGTGCTTAAAATGTAAATGAGTTGTTGTGCTTCGTGTTTTCGTTCGTGATATCAAAAATATACACCTTACCCTCATGCTTACAAAAAATCACAAAGTAATGTGTATATAAATAGATTTTCAAAAATATATATTAATAATTACTTTACGTTTATAATTCATGCATTATGTAATTGATGATCGGTAACTCATTATTTTATGTTTTAAGTAAGGTAAAATGTAATGAGGTGTTCAATTATCGGTAACTCATTACTTCTTGTTGGAAAATAATGATACAGGTAAGGAGTACACATTACAAGGTAATGCATTACTTTATCGCACCCAATACCAAAGTTTTGCTGGGATAGTTATTAATTTACTTTTTGCTCGGATCGCGATCTGCTATTTGGTGTATTTTATGCTTTGAACGCCATTCATGTAAATTTATTCTCCACAGCTTTTTAATTTCTTTCTTCAATTCTTTCAGTACATTTGGCTTACCAACCATTTCACACACTTTTTGATATAAAGATCCCAACATGCCTCAATTGGACTTGCTTTTGGGACGTTTATAGGATTTGCGTATTTCGGTACAAAAGGTACGTTTTTGCATTAACCCTTAAATGCTTAATGTACCATATATGGTACATTTATTTAATCTTACCACAATCCCTGTAATGAAACTAAATAGTGATAACGTTACTTTTAAGCTGTTCAAAACAATATACTCTTCATAAAAATACCGCTTTAGATCACTTACAATTTGTTTTAATTGTCAGTAAGCTGCCATAGTGGAAGTAGGCACTTTTTGCACAAAATCCAAAAGTGAATTTCAGAAGTGAAAAAAAGGTTATAAAATATATTATTCGTGTGGGAAACAAGTATTTTGGACTTAGTTTCAGCTAATTATAATGAATTTGGATCAAATGTGATATACAGTTGAACCTCGATTATCCGGGTTGAACGGGACCGGACTCAGTACGGATAATCGAAAACACGGTTAATAAAAGTTATTTATTTTTCCCGAATTTTAACTTTTTGTATGTAGGTGAAAAGAAAAAACAAGAAAATAAATATGTGTCCTGCACGGAAAATAGAGGTGAAGCACGGTTAATATAGGAAAAAAATAATAGCACGGATAACAGCGGTAAACACGGTTAACAGAGTTATAAATCAAACCACCAGCATGCCGGTTAACAGATGTACCCGGTTAATAGAGGCCCAGATAATCGAGGTTCAACTGTGTTTTATTAGTTATACATATATATAGAATGCATAGTGTATATGGTACACACAAAAAATCGTTGTTTTTCCTCTTTTCCGGGAAAACGCTTCATTTTCCCAGGAAAATGAATGCCCAATTCGAGTTCTGCGAGCGACTTTACATAAGGGTAGCTTGCTCTCCATACCGAGTGCTGACCTCATGCATTTAATGGAAGAGCCATTTCAACGTCTTTTTGGCATAATGACAGCTTGCCTAAATCTGACCAAATATTACGTCTTGTTTAAAGTGTCTATCTCGTATAAATTTGTCCAATTTTACTTAACATTTACTAACGCAAACATCTGCGTTACAGCCATAGATTTTGAATCCTGCACTTTTAGTTTTGAATTTTACTGATTTTTAGAACTATACCATTTTCAATTATCAATTGTATTTCAGATTTTAAATTTAATTTCATAAAAATCAATTGTATTTTTTTTTTTTTTTTTTTAATTGTCATATAATTACAAATTATATACTATTACCCTAACCGAGCACTAGCTACTATGGCCTTCGGCGCGTTGTAGCGAAAACAGACCAGTGCCTCTGATGGGAATCGAACCCACGACCCCCCGCACTGATAGGCCAGCACGCTACCAACTAGCCTACCAGGGCGCACATTAATTGTATTTTAAAAATTATCAATTGTTTTTCAGAAATTGTTAATTGTATTTCATAAATTATCAATTGTATTTCAGAAATTATCAATTGTATTTCAGAAGTTATAAATTGAATTTCAGAAATTATTGTGTACTTTGAAATAATATTTCTATTAATTTAAAGCCAAAGTAAAGCATATTTTAAAAGCCAAAGTATTTTAAAGATGAATTTGAGCTCTAACTTAACTAAAAAATTACATTGTTGTATTAGGGGTATTCATTTATTTCATATCGATAAAAAGTTGTAGCAGTCACTTTTAAAATAATTGTAATGTTCATGTTTAGTTCGGTCGAGCTTGGAATATCAGAGAGGCTACGCTCGCCGGATTGGGGAGGGTTCTTGACCTACCTAAAACTACAACTACTAACAAGAGAATAAGAAATATACAATTCCAAGACTTGCCTCATCAATAA
>CM037855.1:181818824-181850983 GCA_021234595.1 Delia radicum | reverse complement strand
ATTTTCTAGTTTCAAATTTAAATATTTATGTCTAAAATAGATTCGGTTGCTGATCTCAATACATAACTATAAAAATATTAATATACTATTTTAAAATTATTTTATAAAAAAAAATTCTTATGCCTCGAACTGGATTCGAACCGGCGACCTTCTGCTTGTCAGGCAATTGCTTACCTCTAGCCTAAACCCGATTTGGATTTGTAATTTCAAATTGCTACCTTGAATATATGTTTTTTCTTTCAAGTTTAAATATGTATGTATTATAGTTACCAAACTATTAAAAAACTTATATTATTTTAAAATTGGTAACTAAGACTAATATTTTAGATTGAGTGATTGTTTTTTGCAGGCGAAACTAATACTAATACTAATAATTTCAACGGCAAATATTTAATTCAAGGGATAAATTCTCCGAAAAGTGGAAATTTTTTTTCCAATATTGATAAGGAAAATCAATAGTTTGAATAATGTGACTGTGTTTTGGTAAATTTTATATATTTTCTGTTTTCAATCTAGTTTATTTATTCTGATGATGAATTTTAAGTACTTACAATTAAACTTATTGAATAATGATTAAATTTGTTCGTTACAATGGAGTTTTAGCCAATTTATTATCTGTGTGTGATTAGTAACTCGATAGGAAGATAAAAAATTTTAAGATTTTGATTGAAATAGCTATCAAAAATGATCGCGGTGCACCACCTTTCAGTAGTCGTTGGATGTTAAAATGTTGTCAATATCTTATTATGGACACCTTCTTTCATTACACTGTGCAACATGAAAAAACATTCCGTACCATTCCAACGGAAAATCACAGTAGACCACTAGTAGACTAAAAACCCCCAAGGGGTTCTGAAATCTTTGCTCTTGTTTTGTTTCTATAGGCCCTTGAAGTTGACTCTTTTTTAGCATATTTTTGCTCTTTTTTTACTATGTTTGAAAATAAAATATTGGAATGGGTAAAAATAAAATGCAATAACGTAAAAAAAAATATTCGAGGTGAAATATTCAATACTATTCACCTCTATGTCTTTTGGTTTCAAAATGTCCAACTTTTATTGTAGTAAACAAAAATGGAGGTGAAAAAATTATCGAGGTGAAAAAAAAAATTGGTGAAAAAAGTACTTGAGGTGAATATTCAACACTATTCATCTCTATATGTCTGGTTACAAAATATACAAGTCACGTAATTTAGTAAAATTTGCACATTTGTATGAAAAATTTGAGGCTACCTTACACTTTCACTCATATCTTTTGAAGCGCTAGACCGATTTAACTCAGTTTGCACACCACACTTCTAAAGAAGCTACCAAACAGTGTGTGTGAAAATACGCATCCTCGCTTTAGTCGAGGATATGCTGAAAAAGAGTCAACTTCAAAAGCCTATAAAAACAAAACAAGATCAAAGATTTAAAAACTCTTTGGGGGTTTTAATCTACTAATGGTCTACTTTCGTTTTCCGTTGTAATGGTCCGGGATTGACCCGAAATTTGTTGCACAGTGTTATTTGTGGTAAATTTGTGCATAGCTCAACAAATGTGATTTTGGGACACCCTACTGCCTACACTAGTACTTTTCGTTCAAACTTCGCTTTGGCCAAATTCCGTACCTTGTCGGGAGTGTTTTTTTTTCAAGTCATCAGAATAATACTTCTGTTGTTCCAAGCAAAAGAAAATTATATTTCGTCATCCAAAATTATTTGAACATTTTTTCTCATGAAGTTTTTTTCAGTTGTCTGCATTTTGTTGGAATTTTTTTTTTTTTGTACTATATTTGGGTAGTGTCATCCTCTGGTAGTGTTTCGCGTTCATTTGAAGTAAGTTTTTGCGAATTGTTTCCTTGGAAACGCAAAATTTTCTGGCCAACTTACGATTTGATGGCCCAATTTGAATAATGGACGATATTTTTTCCTTTCAGTTTTGATGCCACTCCACATTCAAACAATTTGAATATGAAATATATTTCGCTACATGGTACTTGTTTCTTAAGGAAATGATGTAATACTTCGTTATTAAGATACCGTTCAAGCATTTCATAGAATTTTTTTTATTAAACTGTATTGTTCAACCACTTTCATTTTGAATTTTTTCACTTTTGAATATTTAGAATAATTAATGCAAGATTTAATTGACATGCATTTAAAAAAATAACATGCCTACTTAGCAATAATTTATATTTTAATTTTGCCATTCGCTTTGGTGGCATAGGTTACAACATTTTACTACAATTAATCCCTACTATGTACTACTAGTACACTCAGATTAATTAAAGTGTATACATTAAAGGTCCAAACCAGTCTTGCCACTCTTAGGGTTTTGTTCCCGAATTTTGGGGATTTTATGTTGCTCTTGGGAAGAGAAATTTTCAATTGGGGACAGGGGATTTTTTTGGGGGATTTCAAAAGTATTCAGGGGTTTTTTTGGGGATATTTTAAATTTTTGTCAAAAATTTTAATTGAATACAGATTAACCATAAAATCAGTCAAGTTAAAGCAACTTTAGCACGGTTTTTATATAAAAAATTTAAAATTTTATTAAAACATTTATAGAAAACACCTGAAACACCTGAAATGTCATATAGATTTAAATGAATAACTTTAGGATTAAATTAATGAAATATGAGCTATATATTACTAAATCTTAAAAGTTTTGTATAAAAAACATCTTTTTTAAAAAACAAAATCTATACTCATATTCAAAAAATCGCTCAAACCTATAAAATTTTCTGAGTCATTTCTGTGCCATTTTTTAGAAAACTCCCTTAAAACAAGAAAGCTTGTTTACGACTCCTAGAATAAGAACCGTCAGAAATTTTCCATAAATTTCATCAATAATTAAATTTAGATTATTTTTGTATGTATTAAATAAAAAAATAGATTTTTTTAAATCGTCATGTTAATTGTAGAAAAAAAAAATGAATAATCTAAAGATTAAAAAAAGAAGTATGCACCTAATAATTTTATTTGTCTGAAAACATCTGAAATTGAAAGTCTTTTAAATTTAATGGGATTTTAACATAGAAAAAAAAAAGTCTAATGGGTTTCCTTGCAAAAATATAATAGTTTTAGACTTAAGAAAAAGTGTACGAAAAATAGTTTTGAATTTTACTGATTTTCAGAACTATACCACTTTGAATTATCAATTGTATTTCAGATTTAAAATTTAATTTCAGAAAAAATCAATTGTATTTTTTTTTTTTTTTGTAAATTGTCATATAATTACAAATTATATACTATTACCCTAACCGAGCACTAGCTGCTATGGCCTTCGGCGCGTTGTAGCGAAAACAGACCAGTACCTCTGGTGGGAATCGAACCCACGACCCCCGCACTGATAGGCCAGCACGCTACCAACTAGCCTACCAGGGCACACATTAATTGTATTTTAAAAATTATCAATTGTTTTTCAGAAATTGTTCATTGTATTTCATAAATTATCAATTGTATTTCAGAAATTATCAATTGTATTTCAGAAGTTATAAATTGAATTTCAGAAATTATTGTGTACTTTGAAATAATATTTCTATTAATTTAAAGCCAAAGTAAAGTAAAAGCATATTTTAAAAGCCAAAGTATTTTAAAGATGAATTTGAGCTCTAACTTAACTAAAAAATTACATTGTTGTATTAGGGGTATTCATTTATTTGATATCGATAAAAAGTGTCTGGCTTAGTAAATGTGGGAAATTAAATAAAGAATTTTAACTCTACTACTTTGTTCAAAATTTTTTTGATTGGGGATTTTTAGGGGATATTTTTTGATTTGTTTGGGGATAATGAAAACACTATCTGACAAGTCATGTACAAACTAAAGACGTGCATTAGTATAAATGTAAGTATTGCCAAAACAAATACATATAACAAATACATACATACCAGTTATTTGTTGTACAAATAAGAGAGTGAGCACAATAATCTGTTATTGTATGGTTTTGCTCAAAAAACCAATAACACATATTTGCATGGAATATTATTACAATGTTTTCATTTAAAGATTTATTTAAAACTATTTTCATTATATTTTTCGTATTTCAAGTAACCGAGATAAAATTTCATAAAATGATGTAGAAAATCTAATTTATCTACTCTGATGATAAAAAAAAAGAAGTGTTTTTTGTGTGCACCAAACTCATTTTGTATTATTATATTATTAAACTCTTAATTCAAAGTGAGTTAGAAATCAAACAAAAGTTTAATTAAAATATTCTACACGCAGAAAAAAGCATCAGGTTATGACAGTTTAAGAGCATCATATTATAGTTGAAACACGTAATAATCATGATATGATGCTCATAATCATATCATATTTCCAGATGATGATAAAATCGTCCTCAGTAATCATAATATCATCAGTCAGATTCATGTTTATGATTGTTAAGATCATAATATGATAATTTCTTGTCCTCAATCATGTTCAATCATACTTGCATGTAATGAACATATTTAAATAGAAATATAATTTCTTTTTGCATTATCAAATTTATTTGTATTTTTCTAATAATGCGCACACTGTAGTTTACAAGGGTAGTCAAAGGGTTAACCAAAATGTATACAAGTAACAACAAATTTATTATATTATAAGTTTTGTGATGTTATTTTAATCCACTATTTAAATGGTGTATTAAATATCTGAAAATCCGAAAATTCGTAAGAAGATTCTTATTCTATTGAATCTGCCTGATAAAAAAATATAAAAATAAATTCGCCCCAGCTAAATTTTTTTGCAATTTTTTTATAAAAAAAAATCAATAGTTTTTAATCAAAAATACTCCTGAAATGTTTAAAAAGTACGTGTTTTCACAACGACTGAACGTTGAATAACAGATAAGACGATTTCACATAAAAAATTTACAATTTTTGTTTGCTAAATTTTCCCGAAGTTCAATTATTAACACGGATATTGGCAATCATATTTTTCTAATATTATTTTATTACAAGTTTGATATAATTTTTATTAAAAATAAAAATTATGTTTTTTCGAAATTTAATTGTGCAATGAAAATGAAAATTATTCAAGTTCGAGGCCATACTCTATATTTCTTTATTAGGATATTGTCCTAACAAATAATCTAACTTTCAGGAATGTGGTGATAGATCTAGTTCGGGAATTTTTTTGGTTCCCA
This sequence comes from Delia radicum, assembly GCA_021234595.1. Lineage (NCBI taxonomy): Eukaryota > Metazoa > Arthropoda > Insecta > Diptera > Anthomyiidae > Delia > Delia radicum. Next base: position 181,845,863 of record CM037855.1, on the reverse strand, counting down.
TACAAACATCAAACATTCATATAAACTAATTATCCCACTAAATGAGAACTAATATATGAGTTCGAAGTTAAGGATTATCACCATTAATCAAAAATAAATTGAAAACCTGTTCGTTATGTGCAAGCTCTAGCTTTGGTAGTTATACAATACACGCTTTTTCTTAAGTCGACATAAATGCTTTTGGAAAAAGTCAACAGATATTTATTTATTTTTTTTAATTAAAGAACAAATTGGTTTTGGCTAATATCTCTAGCTCATAATGTTATAGAGAAATGCATTTTTTTTGTAATAAAAAGTAATGAAAATACTTCATAAAAACTATGAATTGTATACCTAGTGTATTGTTACCTAGAAAATACCCGAAATAGATCTATCAACACATTCCTGAAAGTGGTCAATTAACAAATTTGAAACAAAAACTCTATAGATTATTTGTTAGGACAATATCCTAATAAAGAAATATAGAGTACTAGCTGACCCGACAAACGTTGCTTTGCCTTCAAATTTTAATTGTAATTAATTCTTTAAATCAAGAAAATTTTTTTTACGCAAATATAAAATTAAAAAAATAAATTCAGATTAGTAAATCATTTTAAAATTTGTAATTTCATGGGAAGCCCAACGCCTCTTTGTCCTTCTATCGCCTTTATTCTAGGACTATGAGGATATCCGAAAGAATACAGCCTTCTATCGCAAAGGGTTTGGTCGGGCCGCTAAAGGGGAGACTTTTTCCCTTATTATCCCCCTTTTTACCACGTTACGTATCAAAATTGTAAAAAGTAAATTTTCCAAAGTTGGGACATATCAGAAAGAACACATGGTTAAAATTTCAGCTTTCTATCCCAAAGGGTTTGGTGAGGCCACTGAGGGGGAGACTTTTTCCCCTATTACCACGTTCCTGAGCAAAATTCCAAAAAATAAAATTGCAGAAAGTTTGGTTATATCCGAATGAACATATGGTGAAAATTTCAGGTATCTATCCTAAAGTGTTCGGTGAGGCCGCTAATGGGGAGACTTTTTCCCACTTTTATCCCCCCTTTTACCACGTTCCTGGGCAACATTTTTAAAAATAAAAGTGCAGGAAATTTTGTCATGTTCCAAAGAATACATGGTGATTCAAATAATGAAATAGTGGGCGTAAAAGTGGGCGTGGCCAAAAAAAAAGTATCCTATTTAGCATTCCGGAGTTCCAGTTACATACTGTGAAAATTTCAGGAAGATCGGTCCAGTGGTATGGTCAGGTCACTGAGGGGGAGACTTTTTCCCCTATTATCCCCTTTTTACCACGTTCCTGAGCAAAATTCCAAAAAGTAAAACTGCAGAAAGTTGGGTTATATCCGAATGAACATATGGTGAACATTTCAGCTATCTATCGTAAAGGGTTCGGTGAGGCCGCTAATGGGGAGACTTTTTCCCACTTTTATCCCCCCTTTTACCACGTTCCTGGGCAAAATTTTAAAAAGTAAAAGTACAGGAACTTTTGTCATGTTCCAAAGAACACATGGTGAAAATTTTATCCCAAGGCTAAAGCATCATGTGTATACAATTTCAAATAATGAAATAGTGGGCGTAAAAGTGGGCGTGGCCAAAAAAAAAGTATCCTATTGACCATTCCGGAGTTCCAGTTACATACTGTGAAAATTTCAGGAAGATCGGACCAGTGGTCTGGTCTCCTATAAGGTACATACATACAAACAAATAAACAAACACACATTCTATTTTATATATATAGATGTCCTCGAACTTGAATAATATTTATTTCATTATTTTATTACTTTATAGAAATTCGGCAAAATTTCAGTTTATGGGGGACACCCCTGGAAAAAAAAAATGCCACGCCCCCTTAAATGACCCCAGGAGTGCGAAAATCATAATGAATAAGGAGCTCACGCCCCTTATGGGCGTGGCAGTCGAAAAACGACCCGGCCCACCTACGTAGACAACATGGGTATCAAATGAAAGCTAATGTCTTCACGATTCCAAAAATAGCCGTAGTTGCCAGATCGGCCGATATGGCCATTTTGGCAAAATTTGGGGTGGGGCAAATTTTTTTTTTCCTTTTTTTTGCTTATATTTTGTTAAAATCAAACAAAAATGAGCATTTTGTGCGAAAAGATTACTATTGTTAGCGTTACCCAGGGATTACCGCGTGGAGGTCATAGTAAATCAATCCCCTTGGAGAAGCATGAGAACTCACGTAAAGTTGTGAGTTTCCACGCTTCTCACGGCCAAGATGCCATCTGCATCTAGTCGCATTTGTTATACTGGCTTCGCTTAGTAAAGTTTTTCTGCGTGACCGGCCTACGGCCGGGCTTAGGGGTTTTTAACTCCAGTATGTCTTAATTCTAGACGGCGGGGATCTCGAGTGCTCGGCCTCTGGCCGAGCTAAAAAGAAATAAACAAAAAAAAGGCCTTCCCCCATTTTATAAAAATTAACATATCTTCCTCAAATTCTGGACGATCTGGCAACTACGGGTATTTTTGGAATCGTGAAGACATTTCCTTTCATTTGATACCAATATTGCCTAAGTAGGTGGCATGGGTCGTTTTTCACCCCCGCCCCTATTTAACAAAAATGGCCGTATCGGCTGCAAAAACCGCCCGATCTGGCAACTATGGCTATTTTTGGAATCGTGAAGACATTAGCTTTCATTTGATACCCATATTGTCTACGTAGGTGGGCCGGGTCGTTTTTCGACTGCCACGCCCATAGGGGGCGTGAGCCCCCTTATTCATTATGATTTTCGTACTCCTGGGAACATTCTGAAGGGGATGGCATATTCAGATTTTTTCTCTAGGGGTGTCCCCCATAAACTGAAATTCAGCCAGAAATTCTTGTTGATTTAAGTTTTTTTCTATTTAAAAAATTTAGACTCCTACCATTTTTAAACTATATATTTTTGTCAAATCAGTAACTTTTAAAACTTTTCCTCAATATTTTTATAGTTTTAAAATTATGATGTGTGCAGGATTATTCAAGTTTAAGATCATTTATTTTTTTGTTAAACAAAAAACCGTGTTATGTTTATTTATTAATTAAAAATGTCTTCATCCGCTAATTTAATGCAGATTTTAGCTACTGACACGTCCTTACATGTTTAATTTCGCGTCACCGAAAATCCTTCCAGGACCAATGTGGTAGGGGTAGAATATATACCCAAATTATAATTTTTGAAGGAAAAAGATCAATGCTTTACCCGTATTGCTTTATTTATTTGATGAGAAGCAAAAAACAAAATTTTAGGAATTGAACTAATTCAAATCAAAAACATAACATCTTTAACTTATGAATATTGTTGGTGTGAAGCCTAGAATCTCTAGTCATAATACACTGTGTTGTTAGTGTTTATTAAATAAACAATAACACTTTCTGACTATAGCATTAGGGCCATAAATCAATTATGCCGCCAAATGAAACATGTTACGACCTCTCAGTAGAAAAAGTCTGCATTAAATGAGCGAATGAAGACATTTTGTATTAATAAATAAACATTGCATTGCTTTTTGTTTAACACAAAAAAAAAAGTAACTTGAACTTGAATAATCCTGCTCACATCATAATTTATGATAAAAGATAAAAAAATACACTTTCGGTTTTATATTCTTAAAATTTAAAAGTAACATATTTGAAAATTTCAGAGTACTGCAAAACTGACTTCTGGCCCTAATGATATAGTCAGAAAGTATTTTGTTTACAGTGTATAACGACAAGAGATTCTACAATGAAAGAATTATCCTTCATTATGTTATAGAAAAAATTTTTTTACATTTTTTTCGTGGATTCAAAGAAGAATTTCATTATATACAAGAAAGTTTTTTAATATTTAAAAAAATTTTCGTAGACTTGTTTTCATAAAATGTCATAGTTTCGTAAAAAGAATTCATTCCATTTCATAAATTATCTCTTAATAAATTTAATGACAATTTTCTTTAGAGCAATGAAATTATTTGAAAGACTTAACCAAATTTTGCGAATTAAAAAAAAAATTATATTTCTTACTCAAAAAAAAAAAAATCTGATATTAATATTTTAGGGGTAACGATATTTCAGTTATTTCGGTATCGGTATTTTAGCGGTAACGCTATTTTCGTTTATTTCGATAACGCTATTTTAGGAATAACGCTTTTTCACATAGTTAGGTAACGGTATTTTAAGTTATTCAGGTAATGGCAATGCTTATCGACAATTTTAGCCCCATCATGCCCGAATTTCAATAACTAGGTAGTTTAAGTTCAAACTTTCGAAAAATATATAACTATTTGCATCATTAACCTTTGTGATTTTGTCGGATTATTTCGTTAACGGTTTTTTAAGGATAACGCAATTTCAATTATTTCGGTAACTGTATTTTAGCGATAACGGTATTTTACAAATAACGATATTTCGACTATTTCGGTTACGATATTTTTGGGATAACGATTTGAATCGAAAATCGTATTTTAGCAGTATTGCCTGCCATCCCTGGATATGTTTTACCAACATAGCTGCAATAACTAGTATGGCAAACAAAAATTCCAAATTTACAGAAGCACAAAAACAACATTTTCGCTTAGTTTACGACTAATTTTTGTCACTTATATATAAAATTATATATCGTCGGAAAGCTTATTAAAAACATGCACAATACGAAGTAAAACTAGTAATACATTAACATATAAAAAAGAAAATATTTAGGAAAAACTGATATTTTTGGCACTTTTTTTATGGGAGCATAAAAAAATTTACAAAATAAAATCATAAATGTATACAAATATAATACATTCAAAAAAGTATGAAGTTTGTTATACATATGGCCTATATTTTGTACATACAGATTTCAAAAAAGGAACAATAATGGCCTTTTGGAAAAATCCGATCATATACAAAATAGGCCAAATATCGAAAAAAAAAACAAAAATACGTGTCTATTTAAATTTAAAGAGGCTTACACCGGTATACACTAGGCCGGGTCGATAAAAAAAGTTGTGCCGGTCACCCCCTAGAATTAAAGATAATTTGAAGAAGATTTGAAAAAAAATTTTTTTTTTTTTGCCACGCCCCTTGACCCCGCGCATTTGGTTTTCTATTTCCTGTGGCTCCATTTATAGTCCGATCGTAACGTGTGATATATCATTGTTTTTGGAATGACAACGGCTACATTTTCTACTTTGATCACTTTTGACTCCGACGTCAAATTCTAGAAGTGACTTCTGGAAACTCGATTTCTAACACCCTAATTCACGAGTTTTTCTAAACGATAAAAAAGTTTTTAAAATTCCATGAAATTTTGTCTTTTACAGTATATACATATATTTATTCAGTAACAAAAAAGTTACGAAGGTTTAAAAAAAATCAATTTGAGTTTTTATTTCAACAATCGTTAACAATAAGCTTTGGTCTTTTTGTGGTTCTTGTTTTTGTGGCCATTTTTAAAGTGCTCTCTTTTTACTCATTTTTCTATCAAATATTGTTGAGAGAAACTCTATTCTTAAAAGTATAAACAATGGTTTTTTTTAATGTGGTATTCTCCTTAAATAAATTAATTTAAATTTTGGCGAGACTCCAGCTGTTTATACTGCTCTCGACTTCTTATTTTAGCAAATATATACCCCTGCGCTTTTCGTCCGTTACCTTGTTTGCGGATTCACTAACAACTCGCACAAAGCGTTCGGTATTTTGCGAATGACATGGAAATTCTAATAAATAAATTATATATTTTAATTATGGACATAAAATATGTATTTAAAATCGTAAAATATGTACTTAAAATTTAAAAATATGCATTTATTATTGATTTTTTTCATTTTTTTCTATATAATTTTTAAATTTTAGTAATTTCTGTTTTAAAAAGTCGTTACAAAATTGAGAATTACAATTAAAAATCTTCTTAAAGTTTGTAGTTGAATTTTCTGTCATATTACATTTCTTGATAAAAAAAAATTAAATGTATAAATTTGATGAGATTTTATTTCTAAAAAAATTTAAATTGTAAAAAATTTATTTTTAGTAAAACATCAAAAAAATTTGCAAAAATATGCAAAAATATGTAAAAATATGCAAAAACATGTAAAAATATGCAAAATATGTAACAAAAAATACAAAATATGCATTTATAGCAAAATATGCAAAAATATGCATTTATAGCAAAATATGTAAAAATATGCACTAACAAATCGATGCCATTTTGTTGCAATTTGTTGATTCGCAAAGATATTTGGTTAACATTGTTGTCTAGCTAACGACAACAGACATGTATTTACATGAAGTTCCGAGCCCTAATAATATGTTTAACAAAAGTGTTGCCAGCTGAATCGGTTTGTGATGACGGTTAAAAAGAGTACTATGTGGAGGAGAAAGATAATAGAAAATAGAGAAACAAGTGAGATTACGAAAAAGAGAACATTATCATAGTGCAAAAACAAATGCACACTAGCGCCACAAAAAGACCAAAGCTTGTTGTTAACGATTGTTGGAATAAAAACTCAAATTGATTTTTTTTAACCTTCGTAACTTTTTTGTTACTGAATAAATATATATACTGTAAAAGACAAAATTTCATGGAATTTAAAAAACTTTTTTATCGTTTAGAAAAACTCGTGAATTAGGGTGGTAGAAATCGAGTTTCTGAATTTGAACGTCGGAGTCAAAAGTGATCAAAGTAGAGAATGTAGCCGTTGTCATTCCAAAAACAATGATATATCACACGTTACGATCGGAATATAAATGGAGCCACAGGAAATAAAAAACCAAATGCGCGGGGTCAAGGGGCGTGGCAAAAAAAAAAAATTTTTTTCAAATCTTCTTCAAATTATCTTTAATTCTAGGGGGTGACCGGCACAACTTTTTTTTTTGTGCGATCCACTCTAGTATACACCCCCATATAAAGTACCTAGAAATTACTACATTTTTTGGAACAACAATAACAATAATAAAAATTTTTACAAAACAAGTGCATCACCGAATACTCTTCTGAAATAATTTTACAGTGAGACTACATTTGCCTATGGTTTCTTTGGAAGAAATGCCATAACTCTCAATAAAAACTCAAATTGAGGTCATATTTGACCCAAAAAAAAAATTTCATTAAAAAATTCAAAATTTTTAAATTTTTTTTTTTTTTTTTAATGAGAATTAAAATCTGCCCTTCTGAAATCAGCAATCTACAATTGTTTAGCAAAATGTTCTGTTGATTTTAGCAAAATAAACTGTAATTTTGTTGATATTACATTGTTTTTAGTGCGCAAATATGTAGTTAAAATGTCTGCTAATTTTAGCACAGCAAATTGCTATTTGCAATTAACTAAAATTCACATCGAATATAACTAAAGTTTTGTAAAGTGAACAGATTTTTTTTTTTGCTGTTCTTATTTTATTATTATTTAACAAAAAAAAAAAAATCTGCTATTTTTAGCAATTTTATGTGTAATATCATTTTTAACTATTTTTAGTAGCTTTTTTCTGCTACTTTTATAGGTTTATTTCCATGAGTGTACACTACCCATATATGAAATATGGCCCACTCTGAATCACACGGATTAATTCTATAGATTTGTTAATAATTTTGTTTTAAAATATTAATTAATAAAACTATAGTAAAAATATTTTCAAACTATTTTACCTTAAAAGCCGATATTACTTTAAGCCACTTTATTACCTACATTAAGATCTCTCTAGTTCTTACTGAAGCTTTTTGCTTAAAATAAAAGTTCTTCTTATGTTTTAATCTGTTTCCATAAAATTTCAATACTTTATTTCATCTTATTAAAAGATTAATCATTTTTTTTTTTCTTGTTGAACAGATTTCAAAAGTTATTTTTCTTGTATTTTCATTTTGCTTAATATGAATTATTAAGAAACTTTCTATAGGATAATTAACCAATATTACAACTTTAAGTTTTATAAATGAAATTGTAAAATAAACTAAAACATAAAATAAACGTAATAAACGTAGTAAAGTAAAAGTTTATATAAAAATGTTCATAAGTTGAAACTACATAAATGAAAATAAAGTTCCAGTTAAGCTTGGAACATTTTAAAAGTAATAAACACAAAAAATCGAAATTTTCAACTCTTCTGATTTTAATAAAACTTGGTATAAACATTCTCCTAGTTAAAATGGTGAACACTTGTTGTTTCTTTTACCAAAATTCTTTATACATAGTTCGCGTTAAGTCACTGGGGGGTTTTTGACAAATGTGTAAGAAATATACAATGATTGAATTATCAAAAAAAAATTAAAAATTTGGTGTCATTGATAAGATTAAATCCTCTTCTTTGAACAGTGCTGCACAAAAATAAACTCCTTTCGCGAAAAGGATAACAAAATTGAAAAACATAACCAAACAAAACAAAATATTCAGAAATCGAATGTAAATATCATTGTACTAACTGATTTTTAAGTTGCTGCCTTAAAACACACGGTTGGTACATTATTTCTCTGTGTGTACAAATTTCAAGCTGGGAATCCGAGGTGTTCCAAAATAAACGGAATTTTTCCTAAGGTATCTTTGATATTTAATATAAAATTTTGTATATAGCACCCTACACTGAAAGAATTATCCTTCATGATATAAATGAAACAATTTCATAGAACTTTTTTTTTTTTTTTTTTTTTTTTTTTTTTTTATTAATTAATAATCATATAATTACAAATTATATACTATTACCCTAACCGAGCACTAGCTACTATGGCCTTCGGCGCGTTGTAGCGATAACAGACCAGTGCCTCTGGTGGGAATCGAACCCACGACCCCCGCACTGGTAAGCCAGCACGCTACCAACTAGCCTACCGGGGCGCACTTTTTAATAGTTAATAAAGAATTTCATTATATCCAAGAAAGTTTATTAATAAAAATAAATTTTTTATAAACTTGTCACATGAAATTTCATTGTTTCATTCATTCGATTTCATAAATTAAGTCTCCATAAATTTAATGAAAATTTTCTTTAAAGCTATGAAATTATTTCAAGGAATTAATTCTTTGATTTTTTCATAAAATTTCATAATTTCATTAATTTTCATACATTTATATTTTAGGGCTCAGTGATCTCGAAAAAAAGTGTTATAAGATCTAGATCAAATATTTACGAAAATATTGTGGCGTTTTATGTTTTTGCCGTTTATGAAATTGAAAACGGGGTTTTTTATATTAAATTCTTATCAGTTGCTTTTATAAAGCGCAGTGGAGTTTAGTTAATTCGAAAAAAATATAGCACATCAAAGTTTGTAATAAAGGGTCCGCCATCTAACGTTTTTTTTTTTTAACTAGTGCTTATTTCGTGAATGGTAACACTTAGCTCATGTCTGATTTGACAGATAATTAGTTTTATCATTACGCTGAACAAATATGGTTGTGTATACGCTTGAACAACGCTGGGAAATATTGCGACATTACTTTGAAAATCATGGTAATGTTGCAGAATGTGTGCGAAAATTGCGTACGTATTTTGGAAGAAGAGAAGTACCGTCAGCTCCGTATGTTCGTTATCTTGTGAAAAAAGTGAAAGAAACTGGCATCTTCATCGATAAACCAAAGCGTGAAAAGCCAAAAACAAAGCGTACACCCGAGAATATTGCTGCTGTGGCAGAAAGTGTGCGTGAAGCGCCATCAACATCAATTCACCGTCGTTCTCAACAATTGAACATTTCGGAGACATCATTGAGACGAATTTTGCATAAAGACCATGGTATGACGCCATACAAAGTCCAATTGGTTCAGGAGTTGAAACCAACTGACCATCCAATGCGTTTTCGCTTCGCTAAGTGGGCCTGCGATGGACTTGCTGAAATACAGCTGCACACAATCGATAATGTGCCTAAAAATTGGACCGATAGTGTAGGCTACTGCATGGCCAGCCGAGACAGCCATTTGAATGAAATTATTTTCCATTATTAATCGGAAGGATTGTACTTTCAAATAAAAAAATAAATTTGAGAAAATATTCAGTAGTTTTTTATAGCATTTTCAAAAAAACAAAGTTATTTGGCGGACCCTTTATAACATAAAAATGGATTTCAAAAATGTTTTAATTTTTGTATTAAAAATTCTAAAATTGTATTTTCGAACTTTCTATAATTTTATAAAGCGTGTTTTTTATAGAGGTATAGAACTTTGAAATGAAATAAAACAAAGATGATTTTTTTAAATTGACATGAAATTTACTTTATTCGAAAGATAATCTTCTGGCATTATAATTTAAATATGACTACTTACATATGACCGCCGTGGCTGGCTCGGATGTATTCTAATCTGGAGGTCCAATTTTCTATGACTTTTTCCAACATTTGTTGCCGTATATGGGCAATAACGCGGCCAATGTTGTCCTCCAAGTGGCCAGTCGTTTCGGGATTAACTTCAGCATATTTATGAAAACTTCATAAATATGATGAAGAGTTTTATAAAAATTGATAACAAACGATTTATGAAACAATTTCATCAATATGATGAAACTTTTTTCCTGAGTGTCCTTACAAACTGCAAAAATATTTCTTTCGATTTTTTTTGTTCGTAACTAGAAATGGCATAATAACATACATAAGTTCATTATTACATTTTTTTTTAATTCTTTAATAATTGTTTGTTTTTTTTAGGAAAAAAAAACATTTTAATTAGAGTTAAATTAAAACACCCAACAACTTAATAACATTATGAGCAGCAAAAATAATACTAGTTAAATAGAAGAAAAACTTCACATACATATTTAATAAAGATGTTTTTTCTTTATTTGCTAATCCTCTAATTAAAAGATAAAATAATAATATAAGAAACTTTTCATTTATTAATTGTACACTCATAGAAAAAGCTTCATCATATTTATGTATAACTGTTGTGTAATGATGGCAACCCTAACAATAAGTAGTGTTGTATAGATTTGTTAACTTGACGCGGATCATTCTAAAGGCCTCATTAGTTGTTACTTTCTGTTGCCGTTCTGTGTCGTTCTGTTCTGTAGGTAATATTTTGTAATTACTTTTTCAGTGAAAGGAATCAGCTGTTTAAAAAGTAAAAGAAACTCAAACCAAAAACATTCACATCAGGGATGATAAATGCAATTTTAAAATAGTACCAACCTGCATATAAAATAGTACTTTTTCGGCATCACAAAAAAAAAATTAAATATAAATTAACAAACAAATCTTTGTACCCTCCAAAATGAACAATTACAAATGAAACAACAAAAATATATTAAAAAAAAAAATATGTTAAGAGGTGAAAACTTTTTTGGATGTAAAAAAATAGTGTCGTGAAAAACATTTTTGAGGTAACAAAACTATTTTTGAGGTGAAAAAAAGTTTTTGTGAAGAAAAAAGAATTTGCGGTGAATTTTAAATATTATTCACCTCTTAGCGTCTGGTGGAAAAATATGACGTTATATTTTATACACCAGACACTACAATGAATTCTAATAATATACAGTCCATTATACACCAATTTGTATGGAAAATTTAGAGGTACTTTAACATTGTCACTCATTACTTTTGGACCGCTGGACCAATTTTGCTTATTTTCAATACCAACTTTTCGGAAAAATGTACATAAAGCTATGTAAAAACGAGCAGTGCGTACTAAGAAAATTAGCCGATATTGATTTAAAATTTTTTTGAATGTGCTATTAATGTCTTGCTGTATTGAATTACATTTCTCACAGTTTTTTGCGAATCCAATCCTTGTGATTGGTAGCAAACAAATTCAACTTCACATTTTTATAAAATTTTTATTATTTACTTTTTTGAAAATCAAAATTAGTTAATAATAATTATAACCCTTAGTGATTGAATTCAATAATTGGTTTAATCGATTAATGAAACTCTAATATAATCATCTGTAATCAGTCGCACTCAGTGAAATCATGGGATTGAATTCACATCGTTTGGTTTCGAATTAATTCATTGTTCATATGGGACTGCAAATCGAATTAATAATTATTGAGTTTTAAATGGACCAAGAAATTCATACATAGAAAATTTTGTAAATCGTACTAAATGAGTCATAGGAATATCATGGTACATCTGAGGTTCAAATAGTACCATAAAAAGTACTATAGTACCAACTTTATCATCCCTGATTCAAATATTGAGAAAAAGATTTCACAACAAACCAATACATACGCACTTTAGGCTGTCACTTAACGTTGAATTCTATTTTCAATAGATTTGTCCGCAACAGAACAGAACGAAAAAGTGAAAACTAACCACACATACAGACTTTCAATTGAACAGAAACAAAACAGCTGATTCGTAACAGAACAGAACGTACAAACTAATTCATTATACATTTAAGTTGGATTCAATAAATATAATAATTAATTCTTATTTAATATAAAATTAAACCTGAGTTTTCTTAACAAAACAATAACTTCATAAATATTATGAAAAACTTAATGGATTTTCGTCCAATGTAACACTTCATAAACATGATGAAGCTGTTTCATAAAAGTTCAAATCGAAGACAAGCTTCATCATATTTAAGACATAAGCAGTTCATAGCTTTCCATAAAAGCAGTTTCATAGCTTTCCATGAAATGTTTCATAAATATTATAAGACAATTTATTAAAATGATAAAGCAAAATCATAAACTTTTATGAAATGATAAATTTTTTTGGGTAGCGTACAAACACAATAAATGCTGCAGCCAATGACGAAGATTTGTTTTTAATACCCCGAGTAAAAAAAAATTATATATAACGATATATTCTTTAATATATATAATAATATTTTCAAAATGTTTTACCAAAAAATTCATGTATAAGCACATTCAATCTTGTATAAAAAATGCTATTCTGAATTTTATATGTAATAATACATGGTTGATAAATTTGATTAAATTTTTATAAAAGTAGATGTAACCCAAAACATAATTATATTTAAGACTAACATCAAAAACATCTTCTGTCATTTATATACTTACATTTATATTATATACTGAATAAATTTCATAAGTCAGTGTCTATGTAACTATATAAAGAGTATTGTGAGTTGTTGGTTAGTTCGGTTAAAGATCATGAATATTTTTCCATATTAACAGAAAAATTATAATTTTATTTGTGATAATTTACTTTAATTAACAGAAAAAACACTTAGAAAAAAGTTATTTGACACCTGCATTAATAGAGTTAACTTTCTAGCCCGCAACGGCCTTCATCAACATTCTTCGTGCCTTAAAGTGTTAAATTGTAAACATCATCTATTTAACTCAACTAGTTAAGTTAAAAACATACCGTGACTTAGTTTGAGTATGACGAAATTTACTGCGAACTTATTTTCTATAAAGCTACGTTTAGTTGTTAATTATTATCACAAATAAAATTATAATTTTTCTGTTAATATGGAAAAATATTCATGATCTTTAACCGAACTAACCAACAACTCACACACAATTTATAGATCAGCAATAAAAATTCACTATATAAAGAGTATTTTTTATACAGGTATAGAACTTTAAGTTGGCAACACTGGCGGCCATTTTGTCAGCTGTCAAGTGATTTACGTTCAGTTTGGCATTTCAACATGAATAGACTGACGCATGAACAACGCAATATGTATCGCGCACTACGTCCATTTTACGGTCAATATAATCGTCCATCAAAGCAATTAATTCGATTAACTATGTAACGTTTTCGCACCACGTTTACTCTAAATGATAATATGCATCCACAGATACGTCGTACAGTGCGTACAGAAGAAGACGTTGCTGCTGTAGAGCGTAGCGGTGACCGCTACAGTCAATGGTGACCGGTATAGAGCCATGATTACTGACTTTTTCGTTCATCAATTGAACAACCATGATGTGCAGGACCTGTAGTTTAAACAAGACGGCGCAACATGCCACACAGCTCGTGCCACAATTGATTTATTGAAGGAAACGTTTCGTAACCGCATAGTTTCACGTTTCGAATCCGTGAATTGACCTGCAAGATCGTGCTATTTAACGCCGCAGACTATTTTCTGTGGGATAAGTCAAGTCGCTAGTCTACGCCGATAAGCCTGAAACGATTGAACACCTGGAGGACAACATTCGCAGCGTTATTGCCAATATACGGCTACAAATGTTGGAACAAGTCATAGAAATTTGGAACTCCAGATCATATGCCAGAAGTCATATTTAAATTATAATGCCAGAAGATTATATTTCGAATAAAGTAAATTGCATGTCAGTTTAAAAAATTCATCTTTGTTTTATTCCATTTCAAAGTTCTGTACATCTATAAAAAACACCCTTTATAATTCAAAAATCGCAAAATATTTTAAGAAAATAGTTTAGAATTTTGCGGAATCGATTTGCATTACAAATAACAAACCCTACAGCAAAATTTTTTTAAAACAGATTACCTATGCACTTGTTCTATAAAATCTTCTTTTACCACCGGTTACATGGAACCGTTGCAATGTCGCAGAACCAGTTCTATAACTGGTTCTAGAACCGGTTCTAAAGCAACTTGTCCGAGTGTGGAGGTAAAGGACTTAACTCTATATAAAAAGAAACGGTTGTAAAACAGAAATTATAAACTATTATACTACAGTATAAGTTGTTTTGCAACCTGTGATTTGGATTTTACTGGGCCAATATTGACAACCATTTTTGTTTTTTTTTTAGAAAGGTTGAGGTTAAGAAGAAGAATAAACGTTTTTCACTAAAAATTATGTACACTAGTAATTTAAATCAGACTAGACTAGACTTTGTTTAAATTGTATTATTGTTTGTGTCTTATAATTGTCTGATTGTCTATATATGATACATTTTTCAACAACCTGCACCAGTAAGAATCAAACCTGCGCTCTTCTTACATTGCAAACTTAACAATACCAAGTAATAACCGTTTAACGATCACACCCAACTAGGGCCTCGAATGTAATGCAGCTAAATTGCAGTTTCACTAATTAAATTAATAATAACAATTTCGTTCAAAGCAAAAATTTGATGTCCTTAAAAATATAAATAAAATTTAAATTATTTACAAATTTCAATAATACATTTTGCGTGTTGAACCCGTTTTATGGAGCTCAAATATATTTAACTTAATATCATTTAATTTAAATATATTTGGAGTGTTATGTATGTAATTGTATCTACTTATATCTAATTATATCAAATATAATATAATTGGATGTAATTACATCGGGACAAAACTCGGATAGAATTAAATAGTTTTTTATTAAATTGTATCTATTTAAATATAATTACATTCAAAGTAATGCAATTTAATAGAACCAATTTTAATAGAACCAAATTATATCCTCTTATATTGCGGAAAATATCTCATCATATATAATTTTATATAAAGTTTTTTACTCGGGACATTATTTTTAAAAACCAATACTTTAAGAACTGTCACTCAGAATATATAAATTAAAACTCAGATTTTAAAATTTAAATTCAGAAAAAATAAATTAAGTTAAGAATCTTCATTTTGAATTTAAAAACATTCATTGATGTTAAGAATTTCCGCTTCCACTGAAATTTATAAAATTTAATTTCTAGACACAAAATTCAATGCAAAATTTAGAACACATCAACCGACTAGAAATTCTGACTTTCAATTGATGTTCACAGCAAAACGTTCTATTAACCGATATAAGATTTGGGAACAAGAAATTAAGGTCGGTAACTAGTTACTTACCTATTAAAACCATATTATTGTAACAAGGTCATGTCCATTCTGGTAACACCTTACAAAACACATATTACCTCCAGTATGAGAGTATAGACACAATGCAAAGGTCCCCGGTTTTTTCTATGCAATGTGCCATTTAATTTCGTGCACCGATTTTCGTGATCGATAAACTTATTTTATTTTCTGACCGGAATTTCTTATGCTCTTGTTTTTATACTGAAATTGTTTTACTAATCTTGCCACATTTTCACAAAATTATACTTTGGTTGGTTAAAAAATAAATAATAAATAACACTACTCAACGGCCAACGCAAAAATTGAAACAACGCTGAATCCAAATCTGGCAAAAAAAAACTTATTTGCAGTTTTGAAATGACGCTGTTTTTATATCAACATCATTCACTCCATTTTGCTTAATTTTTCTGAATTTTATTGGAAAATCAAGAAGAACTATAATGTAATTTCCATTCTGATCCGATTAGTACATGTACTGATTTTTGACCATGTGTACTGATTTGTAGTGACTTTGTTTTTTAAATTTGTGCTGGCTGTACTGGTTTTAATATCTTCATCAAATTTTATTTATTTTAATAGAAAAACTGAAATTTGATCCATTTAGAATAAACTTTTCAGAATTAGCGCATCTTTCCAAATCTTATAGAAACTGTCAAAAAAATTCTTGAAAACAAAAAAGAGTTCAATTTGAAAAGAATCAAAAAATCAACACATTTGTCCACTTTTTAAATAAAATTCGGTTGAATCAACCATTTATTTTGTGATACTACAAGAGAATTGGTACCATCTACCAATTTTTTTTTTATTTTTATTAATTAATAATTATATAATTTCAAATTATATACTATTACCCTAACCGAGCACTAGCTACTATGGCCTTCGGCGCGTTGTAGCGAAAACAGACCAGTGCCTCTGGTGGGAATCGAACCCACGACCCCCGCACTGATAAGCCAGCACGCTACCAACTAGCCTACCGGGGCGCACTTTTTTTTTTTTTTTTTTTTTTAAAAATTGTCGATAATCAAAAGTGGTTACTGCAAATACGTTTTTCTCAATCAAATATGCCACTGAATTAGAGGTTCAGCAGTACCAACCGAATTGTGGACTGCATTGTTTATAGAAGCAACTAAATATGGTATTGGTAAACGAATTTGAGACAATGTTTTTCCTAACAAAATATTTAAATTCAAATTTTGCACTCAACATTTATAAGTGTTTGTGGTGGTGAGTGGGTAGAGAGTTTGCCTTGTACTCTTAACTTCCGAGTTCAAATCTCGAAAAAAAACAAACACAAATAGTTTTTTAACTAACATAAAATATTTAAATGTTTAAATAGCAAATAAGGCAATGAAAATTAAAAGTGATTGTGGTGCAATCAGTAGGACAGAGGACTATTAATCTGAAGGCCAAGGTTCAATACCAGAAAAATCAAAAAGGTTTTTTTAATTTCAATAACATTTTTTGGAACGTAATATTATTTATTGGAATGTAATAATGGGTTAGCTTTCACAACTACAAAGATAATTTAACATTACGATAGCTGTCGTATCCCCCATATTTCGATTGACAACAAATTCGGTGGCTACAACTGAGACTGTTTTCTGGGTGTAGTAAACTTTACACGTCCTTGTTATACAAAATAATTAAAAATAATAACTATACGGTCTGCATAATGGATCAATGCGAAATTTTTTATGAAGCATAAATCTCCCTACCCAGCAAAAAAGAGTGCTTACCCAGAAGCGCTTCCGGAAGGAATTATTTAATATTGAAGCACTTCCAAAGCTAATCCAGAAGGCATGATTTTTGTTCACGATGTCCCACTTGGTATGTCTCTTTTAAGCAGGTGAAAAGCGATTTTTTCATGTGCAATAAGAAGCGCTTTTTTGTTTGTTGACAGCATTAATGCTTCGTGCTATGCATTCTTTATTGCTTCATTACAAGCATTATTCACTGCTTCAAACAAGGCATTTTAGGAAACACAACAGAATGCCTTCTCTAATTGCTTTATTGTATGCAAGACGGTGAAGCGATATTTTGGAAGCATACAAATGTAGTTACTGCTTACCAAATTCAGGTTATTTTTTGCTGGGTATTTATTATTTCAGCAATTTCAGATTGTTCAAAACAACTACTTTGTTCAGATAGTATATTGCCTATGGCGAACCTAAGCAACTATTTAATTTTTAAAATTGAAAATTTTTTAATCCGTAACTCATGTTTTAAGGGTTGGGTGTTTCATGTCCAACGCTCTCTTCACTGATAGAAATTTGTGCGTAGTATTAATGAATTTCTTCATTAATCCAATGAATTTTTCATAAAAAAGTCCCCAAAGAAACATTTCATTGAGGCAATGAAAGGTGTTTTATTAAATCAATTTTAATGAATGGTTTCATTGACCCAATGAAAATTTCATAAAGTATATGAAATTTTTTCATTAATCCTAGCCTAATCGTTATGAAAGTTTCATGTGTTTAATGAATAAAATTCATAGTTTGTATATAATATTTTCGTTGATATTTAATAATTTGCACTTTTATGATTATTTTACAATAGCATTAATTTGGTAGTTATTGAAAAATTATCATTCGTTGTTATTATTTATAAGGTCTGGTCTGGTCCAATTTTAATGTATTTCTGCTTTTATTGTTTTATTTTTACAAAATTGTTCAATCTTTCTTTAAATTTTTATAATTTGTGTTAAAAAGATGACATATTTTCTTATATGTCGGTACAAAATATGTAATTTTTTATCGATCTGGCTTGGAATTCTGTAGAACGATCGACGATTATAGTACTCTTTTTGTAGTTAAATTACGACCATATTAGATAAAAATGTTAAATATTGTTAGCAATGCTGTTAAAAACAAAAATTTATTATCGTTTATCATAACGTTTTTGTGTAACATCATCAAAATGATAGCAATTTAGGTCTCGTTTTGAACAAAACCATATAGTTTTTCTTACAGAATCTGTTCCCTGGAATTTAGTGATCATCTATTCAAATTCGTCAAAAACTGTTAGCTCTAGGCAAATTTAATAAAAAAAATTTGTTTATATCAAAGTTTTGGTCAATTCTGTTTAAAAGAAATTTTTCAGTTTTTTTATTTCAAAATGACAGTACAAAAAAAAAAATTTTTTTTTCTTATTACAAGTCAAAATTTTTATTGAAAAAAATTTGAAAATTTTTCATTGATTTAATGAATTTTTTTTTATGAAAAAATCATAAAAAATGTTAATGAAAAAATACCAATATTAATGAATTTTCATTTAGTTAATGAAATTTTTCATTAAACCAATGAATCGATTTAAATGAAATCGTTTCATTAATACTATTAAGGAAAATTCTATCAGTGTTCTAAAAATCTGAACTGGTTTTAGGATAGTTTCGAAAAATTGTGTTAGCAGTGGTACTTCTAATTAACATATTTTCATGCATTTAAGAAATTTTAATTAAAGTTTAAGATTTATTTGTGTTGTGTAATGTATTCTCTACATAAGTTTTGTATACTTAACACAAAATTGTGTTTGTTATACTAAAAAATGTGCATTAAGAAAAACTCTGAAAAACTGTTTCTCTTAAAATCAGATGTCATATAAAATTTAACAGATGTTGAGTACCTTGGTTCTTCTTTAGTCTATATCGCACACCTAGTGCAAAAGTGACTCAACTCAAAATTTTAATTTTTCGGGTTTATATGCTTAAACTATGGAAAATACACTTTTTTATCTATAAAAAAAAATATCAGTGTATTGTGTTGTTGTTATGTGTTGCTAAAAAGCAGTTATGTCTTTCTTTATGTTGCAATTTGTATAAAGTTGCAAATATTTTTTGTCGATTTCTGAAAAATGAAAAATTTGAGTTGAGTCACTTTCGAACTAGGTGTGCGATATGTTCGTTGGCTTAAATTTTGTTATATCTACAAAATACCGTTATCATTCGGTGTTTCGGTATTTTAGCATTATTTTAACTTTCGTTCAAGATATTTTAAAATTAAACCGGTTAAATAGCAAAATATGACAGTTTATACAAAAGCACACATGTCCCTAATGGAATCGGTGTCTTGATTTTGAATTTATTTCAAGATATTTCGAAATCAAACCGGCAAAATGGCAAAATACAAATGGTTATATCAGAAAAAAAACATTTCTTTAATGGAATCGCTTTTTTTAATTTTAATTTCGGTCTTGATGTCACTGCGGTAGCCATCTAGCGTTATTATGAAAAGGTATTAAATGCCAACCCTGCTTAAAATCTAATAATTTTAACATTGTTTTTAAGTAATTTCGGTTAACTTTCTTTATGCCAAAAAAACAATATATTTGATATTGGCAGCTATAATAATGTAATGCAAATTTTAAAATACAACATATCGATTGTATTTATCTTTTGGAATTACTTTGGTCTTAATTACTTTTTTCCCTATCTCGAGAAAATTCAAAAAATTTAAATTTTTGCAAATTCAAAACAATTTTTTGCAAAAAGTGCTTGATCGAAGATGTTGATTCTAATCGCGAGTTACGGCACCTCAACAGTAACCATCATTTATCATTATTATTATCATTACTAACACTACTATTATTATTAACACTATTATTATTATTATTAATATTACTTTAATTAAGATTTCATTCTAAACGTTCTGCTTTGTTACAATTAATGATTTAATAGTTTTGAAGTGCTGACATTTAAAATTCTAAATAATTTTGGTTGTTTACATTTTTCAAGTACATTAGCACACTTAAATTCTTGGTAAAATTGTAACAAAGAACAATGCCCTTTTCTTCAAGCAAAGCAATGTATTTTTGATTTAACTTTGTCGCAACTGTAGAATTTTGCCTACAGTTGATGTTCTAATTATAAAATCCAGACATTGTTGCAACATACAAGCTCTGCTTGTAAGTGGCACAATGAATTTCTTTGTTTAGATTTTTCCGATCAGCAATATTGATTATTCTGTCAGTATTGACTGAAGAATATAATAGATTGATTTTCTGGAGATCGATTCACTTACAGAGGGACCATTGAATATAGAACATTATTAAATTAACGGAATTCGTAAAATAAAATATATAAAACGGATTTGTAATTTTGTAAAAATATATAAAACGGATTTGTAATTTTGTAAAATAAATAAAACGGAGTTTGTAATTTTGTGAAATAAAATAAAATAAATTGAATTTTGTAAACATTTTAAAAGTGCATTGAATTTTTGTGATTTTGGAAGTTTCCTATGAAATAATATCTCCTGGAAACTTAACTCGCGACATTGTTCTGATAACAGTCAAATACGTAAAAAAATGTTTGGTGTTCGTAGCTTGGACTTAAAGCTTCGGCCGACGGAACTTTGAAATACTTTTTCTAAATTCTTCTCCAAGTGAAGTCATTTTATAAAAATTTTGTAATATTTGTTAACCGATGATTACTCGAGAGAGCTTGAAATTTCACAATGTCAACAGTTCTTTAGATATTTATGGTTTTTCAATCCTCTTTATTTATTCAGCATTTTTTATGGTCATTAAATTTTCTTTTTAATTTATTTTAAATATATATCGACAGAATGTTGCAATTCTTGGGCGATTCAAATTAAAACAATTTCCTTTTTAATCACATTTATTATAATAAAGAATAGCAAATATAACGGTTGTTTAAACAGCGGGAATATGAAATAATTAAATTTGACATGTCACACTTATCAGCAAGCACAATCTTCGTTGTATATACTCTCAAAAACAAACGCCACTCCATATTGTCCTTGAGTATATTATTGTCACTATTAGAAGCATTCAATAAAAATAACTAAAATATGTCAAACAAAAGGGCTCTGGTACATTTTTTCTATTTTTATTAATTTCACAAAGTGATTATAGTTTGGAAAAGAAACAAAAAATAAAGGTGTTCTAACAAACATTGAAAAAAAAATAAATAAAAAATAGAAGTAGAAGGACAATAATATATTTTTATTGCAGCCCAATAAACAATGGCAAAATTTAAATTTATTACTAGGGTAAGTTTTTTATGGCATATGCCACTAGATACTACTTTTTTGACTAGGACTTTAAATGCCTCTTAATTATCAAGGTTTTATGAATTGAGAGGAAAACTACGACGAACACTGATACATTATAAGAGAAGACTGCCAAAAATAATTTTTTCCAAACGATTTTAATGGTTGCGATAAAGTAAGTCATTACCTTATAATATGTGCTCTTTACCTGTAACATTACTTTCCAACAAAAAGTAATGAGTTACCAATACTAGATTATATACATAAAGCTTTTCTTTGTAATGAATACTCCTTACCTTCAGCATTATTACGAAACATAGAGTAATGAGTTACATCTAGTTTGCTACGTTAAGATATGTTTTTAAAAATCTATATTTAGAATCAGTACTTTGTGATTTTTTGTAAGCATGAGTATAAGTTTCATATTTTTAACATCACAAACGAAAACTCCAAGCACACTTACACACCTACAATTTAAGCAACCCATTATTATATGTGACGATAGCTCAGTTGGTAGAGTTCTCGCATAACAACCAGAGACCCCAGGTTCGAATCTCAGCGAGAACACGTTATATATTTAAGTTATTTTTAATAATTTTTTTTTATAAATTTGTTTTTATGACAATTTATTATAACTTTTACTTTTGGCTCATCGCCTGTAAAATTCATCAGTGAAGTAAGTTGTATTGTAATGCATGGAGCCCAATGGCGTTACATTATTTTACCCATTATTTGGTAATGTGTGGTTTTGCTGGGAAATTCTTCATTCGAAAGAAATCATCTTAGAACCTATGAAGCCAAAAAATCAAGGCAAAATTTTTACTATTTCACTGAGAACAGGTTGATCCAAAATACCCTTTTTCTGTGTTTTTTTAAAGTTATGACTTCTATTGATTTATCCTCAATTTAAAGTTTCATATTTTTTTGTTTTCAAAGATATTAACGTTATGTAATTGTTTTTAATTGCCCTGAACGGGCATAAATGTAGTATTATACATTTGTTTATACTACATTACTGAGTCGTTTTTTTTTATTCTTTTTACAGCCATACCTAAACAAGAGCGGCAAGCGGAACGTTTTTTACCGCCTAGCGTTAACGCTGAAATGTCATCCCTAAACAAGAGCGGCAACGCTACGTCAAATCGATAAAAACAGGATTATCAAAATAAAAAATATAACAACCCTGATTATTTTGACAATAAAGTACATTACAATATTGGTGTTTCTGATTTATGTTTTGTGTTTTGTATAATAACAAATATATATAAATAATAATAGAAATAATAATATAATATATATACATAAATAACAAATATATTTTTTCTGTCTTATTTTTTTGTTTATATCAGGGATGAGAAATGAGAATTTCGTTTCGGTACCAATAAAATTTTCAAATAGTACTTTTTCGACTCTTAGAGTACTAAAATTATTTTTTATTTTATTTTTCTTAAAATTCATACAAAATGCATTAAAATAACATTAAATGTTAATGAACATAAATTTATGTTTATATGAATTTATAAAAAAATAAAGTTTTACTTTAAAAAAAGTATATTTTTTAAATTAATGTACAGGAACAAAGAACTCCAAATGAGATCCAAATTAAATTAATCAATACAGCTAAAAAAGAATTTTATAAATTGGTTGATAATAACTTGTTAGATTTTAAAATTGTAACAACAAGAATTTGTTGCATTTAATAAATTTTTTGGTTGTATTAGATTTGATACTGTTGGAACATGAAGTCTGTTTCTGCCTTTGGTTTTAATCAGATTTTGGTATGGAAAAATTCTCTCAACGTTTGCAGAAGAATGTGGTATGGATAAAATACCTGCAGCAATTCTTAAAATATCGGGAAGCAAATATTTGTTTAACTCATTTTTAATTTTAGATACTTTCGACCAGAAACTACATATATTTTCCTTTATAGAAAGTTTTAGTTCTTGCCAATCTGCCAACGCTCTGTATTGGATATTAATGGCGTCAAAATTATTTTCTTCGTTTGGAAAATTTTTATATCCAAAATTTCACGATACTATTGGTTCTTCTGCAAACAACGTTTTCAGGTGAAAGCTTACTGAACCAAATTAAAATTTCATTATCAAAATTTACTCTGGTCTTCAAATCCTCACAAAATTTAATATAACATTTTTGGAATTTTCTTTTATATGATTTACAGTGCCAGATTCAATCTGATTTGTATTTAAATACAAATCCACTTCCGTACCACAAAATACGTCGTTTAGCGGAATATGGTTATCGTGGATATTTAATTGTAACGGTGTGCAATTATCTAACACATCTTTATTTATGAAGTTGCCAGCAATATATTAATAAAATTTATACATTAATAAAAATTAAAAAAATAAAATGAATTAAAAACTTTAAATCGTCCAATAGTAAACAAATGAGTCGCGGGAGGAGTAAGTACATCGAATAGTATCAAAAAAAGTACTATAGTATCAACTTTGCCATCCCTGGTTTACATTTGTTGTCTTTTGCAACTAACTTCACTATGAAACGCTCTGTCAAAATCGGATTTTCCAATTGCAAAGAGTTGCCGCCGCGTTGCCGCCGCGTTATTTCGGGATGCTACATACAAATTGTATGGGCGTGAGAATTTTTGACAGCTAGAAAACGCTTGCCACTCTTGTTTAGGTATGGCTGTTAGATTAGAGTTTTAACAAAAATTTTCGCTTTTGTTGGAGTATAATTAATTTGCTTCAAAAGTCTTCAAAACAGATTTTATATTGTCAGAAAGACCAAATTCTGCTCTACAAGTGCATACCAAATACTTTTGGTAAATTTTTTTAGTTATATCCATGTTTTGTAAGTTATTTCAAATTTCACAGAAACTTGCTATATTGTCAATAAAATTATATATATTGCTGTAGTCAATAATTTAAAAAAATAAAAGTTCGACTTGCGGTTACTATCCAACCTCATTCAGTAGCTTATAAATGTTCGATGCGGTTTGACATTTAGATTAACCCTTAAATGCTAACTGCTACCTTTAAAGATACAACCTTTAACTCTCAAACCGGCCTAAGCTTTTTAGCAATGAAATTTATACCACTTGTTCGGCACGAAAAATAAACAATATTTTCTTCCACGAAAATGTTTTCGTTGCCTATTTTAGGCGATATGGTCCAGAATAGGATTAGAGCGAATCTCAAAAACTAATTCATAAAAATAAATAATTTTGGGTGTAAATTATTCCTCTTACCAAGATATAACTACAGTCCAAAAATTAACCTTTCTGTGGGTTTATTTAAGAGGATATGGCGATTTTTCGTTCTTCGCAAAAAGCGTAATTCAGCGAAAATGCATCTAAACTTCAACATACATATATTAATTAAACTTAAAGGCTTTGCTAATACTACTAAATATTATCTGTCTGCACAATTTCATAAAAATCCGTCCATACGTTTTCAAGTTAAGACAATGTCCTTTACAGGTATGCTATTCTGTATGTTCTTTGTCCTTGGACAAAAATTAGAGCATTTTTGAAAAGTTTAAACTTTAATCTTACTTTGTGTTACGTATCAATGGTGTCTAGTCAATATAAATATGTTTTTAAAGATTTTTGAAAATTATGCTCATTTTAAAATTTTTTTTTTGAAATTTTTGCGAAATTCTACCTTTAACGCTTTCTCCGCTTCCAACCCGTGCCATGAACACAACACATTACTTCACGAAATATATATATTACTTTATAAAATATTATATATCCCTCTCAAACCCGGTTAAAAAAGTATGAAATATAATACGAGACACAATAACTTTTAAATAATACGGTTGTAATTTTAAATCATCGTTAAATTAAAAATGTTTGCGCATTCAAATTTTTTTGGTTACCTAAACCAGGGCATTTTTCTTACATATTTTCAAATATCGTAATTTGATTAGACAAATTCTGTTAAAAAAGTTATCAGATTATGTTCGCTATTAAAATATGTACTTTAATCCTAAAATATTCAAATGTTACATAAATGTTGTAAATCTTCTTTCGAAATGGTAAAGAAAAGCGTAAAAAGTTTTAAAAAAAATTTTTTTTTACTAGAATCAAAGAACCACAAAGATTTTCGGAACAAAAAAATATCGTTTTTTCAAATTTGTATCCTCAAAAGTGTCGAAATTCCCTCTCAAATGTATAATAACCAAAGCAACCGGCAATATGCTCTTAAAAAATCTATTTTTAGCTCATAAAAAATGCACAAAAACGGAAAGTTTTGCTCTGAAAACACACACTTTCTTTAAAAATACGAATTTTAAAACATATTTTTCAGTAAAAAAAAAAAATTCTGTAAAATGTAAAAAAAATGTTAAATTCTGCAATAAAAATGTAAAAAGACAGGAGGAAACCAAAAGTGCAAAAGGTTGGAAAAGCACTAAAAAAAAACAACCAAGTCAAGCGCCTCGAAAATTAAAATAGCCTAAAACGACAAATTACTTTTCTCTGGTTTTCATGGAACAAATTTCGAATTCAATTTTTTTTTTATTTAATATATGTGTTTGAAAATTTTTTTTCTGATTTTCTTCGATATAAAAATTGTTCGTTTAACTGTCACTTTGATGACCTTAAACTGAAAAATTCCAAATTTCACACCCATACTTTAACTAAAGTTAAAGAAGTTTTAGTTTGGAAAATTTAGAGTTTTTACATTTAAGATCATGGTGATTAAATTAAAATGATCAGTATCTCCAAAACTAAGCGATATAGGACAAAAATGGACAAATTTTGGCTCCATAAGATTATTAATTAACCTTAATAATACAAATATGCAAGGTCCGGGAAAGATGCCGAGATATTATTTTTTTATGAAATATCCACAGGGTGTTCTAATTATTTGTTTATTCAAATACGTACGTGACAATATCAACTTAACACTCTGATAATAAAATGGGGACATTGGTCTAAAGGGAACGATATTAAATTAATCGGGGAAAGAGTGCAATCGGAACACTTAACACATTTGAATTATCGGAACGTATACGCAGGTTAAGTTTCAAAAAAATTTTGTCCGTTCGCCACATCTCGCTTAGTTTTCCAAATACTAGCCTTTTTATAAATGGTGATTTTTTAAATGGCCAGTATCTTCAAAACTAAGCGAGATTAGGGTAAACGGACAAAAAATTTTGCTCCACAGGAGTATTAATACATTATTAGTAGGACAAATGGTAATGGCAAAAAATTTCATCAAAATTAAATGGTAATGACATTTTTTGGCATTAGCACTAGTGAAGTAATGCTAATAAAATTTCAATGCTAATGAAAAAATCCCAAGTATGGTCTTAACACATTATCAGTTTAACTTCTTTCATAATTGTTAGTGTCCGACCGAACAGTTCGGCCCAAAAACCTATATTTTGTCGGTTTTTGGAATTGGAAACATGTTTGTTGAGCCGATTTAATTCGATTT
>CM037855.1:181803523-181818724 GCA_021234595.1 Delia radicum | reverse complement strand
TACAAATCTTCTTCAACTTACTACTTTGGTTAATCGTGGATTTTTCCAAACGTCAACTAACTGATTTTATTTACACTGACTTCAGCAAAGCCTTTGATAAAGTAAACCACGATCTACTTATAAGAAAATTATATTTAATGGCCTTCACACGTAATTACTCTTAATTGGATTGAATCATATCTAACAATCCGTAAACAACGAGTTTGTTTCAATAACATCACCTCTAAAATCATTACTGTGACCTCAGGTGTACCACAAGGTAGCCACTTGGGTCCGATATTATTCACTCTTTTCATAAATGATCTTCCTCTGGCAATAAAATATTGCAACATTTTGATGTATGCTGATGACGGTAAAATCTTTCTTACATTTAAATCATCTTCGACAAGAATATTGTTTACAGCGGGACTTGGATAGTTTCTACATGTGGTGTAATCATAACCGTATGGATTTAAATCTAAAAAATGTAATCATATGCGTTTCGCAAGAAATGTTACTCGTCCTGCTTGTATTCCTTAGGTGGCTATATTTTGGAATCAGTAAATGAATTCTTAGATCTTGGTATTTGAGTAGTAAACTAAACTTTATAAAACATATTACTATGATGACAAATAATGCTCGTGGCGCGCTTGCTTTTATTAAACGATGGGCGAAGAGTTTGTTGATCCAAATATAACAACACAATTATATACATCTCTAGTAGACCAATTATGGAATACAGATCAATTATCTGGGATCCTGACGCTGAAATTTACAAAAGCCGCATTGAATCTATTCAAAAACAATTTCTTCTGTTTTGCTTAAGGAGTTTCTTTTCCTAATCGTGTTGAAGATCTTCCGTCATACACCATTAGATTGTCAATAATTAAACTGGCAACACTTAAAAGCCGTAGAATAATGCTTAATGTTGTATTCTTAGCCAATCTGTTTAAGGAAAATACTACCTCTGACTTTCTGCTGGGCAATATCAACTTTAACGTTTCCCAACGATCGACTCGTAATTATACCCCAATATACCTTCAAGCTGTACAAACGAACTACGCTAATGCCGATCCTTATAGAAGACTATGTCTGCAGTTTATTGATATGTACGATTTTTTTGATTATTCTGCCAACATTAGTCTTATGAAGCGTAGAATAATTTTGTTTTTAAATACTCAGAATTAAATTTAAATTCTAGTATCAACCTGGCTAATATGTTTGATTTGCTCGTTATAAATTTAAAATAACATAAAAATAATCTCGATGTATATAAAAACAAAAAACTAATAAAACTGTAAAAATATTACTTGAGCCAGAGTAAAAACTAAATTTTTTTTTATAAATAGAACATTTTTGGTCTTCAATGTTTAGTAACGTCATGATGCTTGTTAGGAAAAGACCCACGTGCTTGATTACTAAGACGACAAGAATGGAGCAAAATTAATGATTAATAGGTTTTTTGTAAAAGTTCTGCCTATTATGGAGACTCTAGCTTTTCTAAAATTTCGGGTTCTGATGACATCTTTAGCCAGATCTAAATACTAGTATCAACCTAGCTAATATGTTTGATTTGCTTTATTTTTGTAAATATACGGAGGTTGAAAGCTCGTTATAAATTTAAAATAACATAAAAATAATCTCGATGTATATAAAAACAAAAACCTAATAAAACTGTAAAAAATTTATTTGTATTAATATACTTTTATTATTATTTAATGAAGGGTCCGCCAAATACCTTTTTTATTTGAACTCCTGAGACAATTGGGACTTTGTATGGCGTCATACCAAGGTATTTATGCAAAATTCGTCTCAATGATGTCTCCGATATGTTCAATTGTTGAGAACGACGGAGAATTGATGTTGATGGCGCTTCACGCACACTTTCTGCCACAGCAGCAATATTCTCGGGTGTAAGCACTGTTTTCGGCTTTTCACGCTTTGGTTTTTCACAAGATAACGAACATACGGACCATATTCGTTCAGCGGAAGGATAAAACTAATTATCTGTCAAATCAGACATGAGCTAAGTGTTACCATTCACGAAATAAGCACTAGTGGAAAAAAAAAGTTAGATGGCGGACCCTTTAGTATAGTCTGTAAGGATGCAATTCCATAGACTCAAAAAAAAAAAAAAAATAAAAAAAAAAAGAAATAAGTGTTCATTGTGGAGGGTATAAGCACAAAATTTGGTAAAACCAAGTTTAATGCATGTACTTGTTTTTTTTTATTTTTAGAACAAATTCCAAATTTTATGTTTCGTAAAATCTAGTGTATCGGTTAGTTTTTTTTTTATATTTTTTGTTTTACAAATTTTCCAAAATTGTTATCTTGTATTGTGGCAGTTGGTATGAAACACCTCATATGTATATGAATCAATTCAAATGATGTTCATATAAAGTTTTGTTATGTTAAGTTTTTTTCTTTTTTATTTCTATCTGCTATAAGGGAGGAAACCTGACGCGGGCCCTTAGACTTTGGTTCTTTAGAGGAGAGAAGTCTAAGGGACACTTGTTTTTTAAGCTGTATAGGGATTACTTTTTGGGGTCATAAATTATCCCATTATTCGTTTTTTTCACATTATTTCATTCTACTTTAGAGAAACTTTTTGGTATTAAATTCGGTTAGTACAACCATACTCAACTGTGATATTCTTAATATTTTACGTGCTGCAACTAAAATTCAGTTGTGTGTTACCGAATTTTGTTGTGAAAACCAATATTCAGTTGTACCAATCGATTTCAGCCGTAGTAAACCGAATTTTAGTTGGCAAATGGCGAAATTTTTCTGTGTGTATTTTAAAACATATCCAAAGTTCATTAAGATCTGCAGATCCGTGTCGGGATACCTCCCTTGTAAGTTAGTTGTTATTATTTCTATCATACTCTTGTTGTTGTCTACTTTAAATGAAGTGTTGAAAAATGTTTTCTAATGGTATAGTGATATGTTGTTATGGTAGTATGTATTTGTACACATGGATGAAAATGTTGATGTTGATGATGATGGCTTTTCCACTCATCACTTTTTTTATTTCTATGTTGTTAAAGAAAAATATGATACTAAATATTGTATAAACAAGTCAAGTTTATGGTTGAAAATAACAGAAAAAAAAGAAACATGAAAATAAATACCACTGTTGTTCAACAACTTTGCACATACAGGGTGTTACAAGTTGGAGTTTCTTTTTCAAATGCAAATTAAATACACATTTTGAATAAAAATCTATTATCTGATTATTAATTAATATATGTCGTAGAGAGTCTATCATTTATGAATGAAAGCCAGATACTTCGTTACCGGTAGTTTATATATCGGAATATATTAGAATGGAAAATGAATTATTTTTTAAGGAATTTGTTTCAATAAATTAATTTATTTTTCTTAAGTGATTTATATTTGATGAATTTTCATAGGTCATTAAAGGTGGAATTTCTTTCTTCTAAACCCCATTTATACTAAGATTTTATGAAACCCCAAAAGATATATTCAATAAATATCAAAACAAAAAAAATATATATTAGATTTCAGACTTTTTGCCTAAATTGTTTATGCAGGACGTTAAGGGGAAGACTTCCAATTTTTGTCCCTTCTGTAAAAATGTTTTAATACTCAGTTTTAGCGAATGCCTGCACCAAATAATTAAGATCTTTACTTGTAGCGGCTTTTAGGAGCGAACATTTCTCCAAATAAACCGCCATTTTACGCCGTTCTTTTCAAAAGTTCCAAAATATAACTTTTCTGTGAATTATCGTTTACAACAGTGA
Source organism: Delia radicum (assembly GCA_021234595.1). NCBI lineage: Eukaryota > Metazoa > Arthropoda > Insecta > Diptera > Anthomyiidae > Delia > Delia radicum. The sequence goes on along the minus strand of CM037855.1, from coordinate 181,814,981 downwards.
ACAAATATTTATTTCAAATTAAGGTTACTTACTAAAAGGGTATAGGCATGCCGACAGTGGATATACTTTTCAGCCCTGCTAGCAGGAATTTCCAAAAATCCCCTCTAAGGGGAAGGAAGAACAAACTTATTAAATTAAGTTTTTTCGCCCGTGTACCATAATTCCTATTGTGTTTCTCGGGAAAATTCTAAAAGAAGCATAACAGTAATTTAGGTCCTTTTCCAAGGAACATATGATTTAAATAAAAATTTTTAGCTTTAAAGACCCACGCACCAAATTTGCAAGTACGTCGCTTAAGCCGTTTTGCCAGGCCTTCAAGGTGCAGAATATACCCATTTTTTTGCCCTCGAAGTAGAGATTTCCAAAAATCTATTCTGAGAGGAAGTCTTCGCGGTTCAGGAACCCACATACCATATTTCAAGAAGGGATAGATTTACATACTTAACCCTTATTTTTACCACCACATCCTCGACATATATCTTAAATTCCAAATTTCTGACCAAAGGGTCTGGGCAGGCCGCCAAGGGGCAACATTTACCATTTCTGCCGCTCTCCGTAAAAACGTTCAAAAATACTGTCTATACCGATGTCTACACGTGTTAAGTATCCACTCTACACACATGTCTACTCCCTGATTAAGCAAACAGGTGAGAGTTTCCCCTTTTCCCCTCCTCTTTTGAATTTCCAAATATCCGTTATTACAGATGTCCGCTCTGTACAAATGTCTATTCCTGATAAGGAACATACATTCCAAATTTTAAGTTCCTAGTTTCAACGGTTGGTCACGGACGCCAAGGGGGAGACTTTTTCAACCTTTTAGCCCACATCTCGTGACAAGATTCCCAAATACCGAATTCCAAGTTCTTCGCTTTAGTGATTTGGCCTGGTCGACAAGAGGAACCTTTTCCTTACGCGAATCCTAATTTTTACTGCGCTTCTGGCCAGAAATCCGAAAAGTAGCATATAAGTAGCAGTTCGCGCCGAGAGGGAGATTTTTGAGCTTTTTGCACCTCCCCGTGGAAATTTCCAAAAATTTATATGATGCAACAAAAAACTGTATCAAATTTGATATAATATAGCATTATATCTATATAATTGAAATACAATTGATACAAATGATAGCAGTTTTCTCTGCAAGGTCATTTATTAAACTAATTTTAGCACTTTTTTCTGCTATTTTTACAGGTTTATTTGTATGAGCGTATTAATAAACAGATAATAAATTTCTATTCAAAATGTGTGCTGAATTTGTATTTGAAAAAGAGACTTGAACTTGAAACACCCTGTACACTTGTTGCTACTTTGCACATTTATGTTTTTTATATTTTTTGTTGCAACCTGTTAAACTTACTGGTATAATCCTTCACCTGCCTTGTGTACGTGGACTTATATCTTTGTATGAGTGGGTTTATAAGCGTTATAAATTGAGTCATAAGTATGTTAGTTTATAGAAAACTGAGTTTTGAGAATAGAGAATTTTATTAAAAAGTTATAATTTGTTTTATTATGTTTGCATTTAATATCTTATTCTACTTTTAGTCATTTAATTTACGAAAAACTGTAAAAAAGCACAAGTTCTCAAACATATTACAATCGAATATTATAAAAAGCTCTGGGTTACCAATTTCGAAAAAGTAGCTTTTCCCGGGAGTAGTTGAAATAGGTTGATTTTGTTTAACTGGGTTCCAAATTCGTTTTTAAAATTTTTTCCATCACTTTGTAGCATTTTTTAAATATTTCGATGAAAAATAAAAAAAAAAAAAACACAATTTTGTGGTTTTTTAAAGTTTACAAGATTTAAGGAGTGTAATTTTTCAAATTTGCAATTTTGAAAGTAGGCTATGCTCCAAACCATTAAAAATAAAATTGAAAATTTAATGGTCTCATTCCATATAAAACCATCAAAAACTATCCAATTTTCGAACTCTACCCCCTTAATTTTAACCAAATTTGGTATGAAAGGAAAGTGTCATATAAATATGTCAAGTTTTGGGTTGTGGGAAATATCGCGATTTAAAAATATGAAAAAAAAAATCGAAAATTAACAAAAGTAGTAGTACTTAATCGTCCATAACGGTTAAAGCTACGTGATTCAACGGTTAAAGCTACGTGATTAATTGATACCTCATTTTAAAGCCACTGTTTGTCGTGCTTAAAATAAAATAAAATAAGTAAAAAAATAATTTTTTGAAGGAAAAATATATTTTTTTCAAAATCCGTGGTTTAAACCTTTGAAATTCAAAAAACTGATTTTTTTAAATTAAAAAAAAATATATATTTAAGTATAATTTATTACACTGTGCTGTTGCAAAATGAATATGTGGAACTCTTACGCGATTCAGACTTATGGATAGAAATATATAAAAGATTACTAAATACAGACGAAAAAAAGATTTACATAAAAAAATAAGGTATTGAAAAATAAAAAATAAAAAAAAAAACAGTTTTTCAAAAGTAGTTAAACATAATTGTCCATATATTTTTAGCGGTTCAAAGCTATAAACGTCATTTTAAAGATACTTAAATTTTACTGGTTCAACAAAAAATAATTCACTTCTGGCGGTAAAATGCATTTTGTTTTCAAAATCTAAATTTTTTAAAAAAATATATGTCAATTGTAAATTATTCTTCTATACCGTCACCATATCCCTATATGATACTCCCTGCATGTCTCTAAGTTATCGGCTTTTTAGTTAAATTTTCCACATTTTTCTTCATAAGTCAGGATACCGTAACATATCCACGTTGGAATTGGATCGGCCAATAGGGAACTCATTTATATTTAACATATATTGTTTACAAAATTTTAAAAAAAACTTGTAATATAGCTTTTTGAGTCGCAGTTTTAGAAAAGAATGCATTTTGCCGTTAGAAGTGAATAATATGTGTGCAGTAGTAAAACCACAATTTAAGTAGCTTCAAGCGAGGTATCAATGACTATCGTGGCTTAAGCCGTTAAAAAGATATGGAATATTATGTAACAACTTTTTTAAAACTTTCCAATATTTTTCATATTTTGAAACGCGATATTTCAAGAACCGCTGTTATTAGCTGTCCTATATTTGGACGAAGTTATACTTATATGATGTACATATTCTATACCAAGTTTGTTTGCAATCAGAAGAGCTGGACGAAATCGAGTGGTAGATTTTATATGTATTCAGTCTATGCGAGAATAAAAAAAAAGTTAAAAACTAAAAAAAAAAAATCTAAAAAACTTAAGAAATAAAAAGTAAAAAAGTAAAGTATATAGCATTCTGGTAATAAATAAAACTAGTATAAAAACAGTTTTGATATATTTTTCTTGGATAAACGATTTTACGATTTTACTTAACAATTGTCACGAAAAATTAATTATCCATAAATGTAATGAAATTCAAATCGACCAGCTCATTTTATTGCAAAAAAATTTAAAATGGCAAGAAATACAGTAGATTGTGTTCCTAAAATTCTTCCTAAAATATCTATCGGTATTGTTAAGTTCGGTTTAAAGCATCTCGTTTGGCAGGTAATTTGCCAATGCGGGAAAAGTCATGTCAATATATATTGTAGAACCGGGCTCGAACTCGGAACCTGTGCGACTACAAACATTTTTAAACAAAGCATCATAATTTTTATACAATAAATGCTATACCAGTGTTTAGACTTTTTGAGCCGTTAGCAATTTCTGCTTGAATAGCACTGGGAAAACACTTATTGCCAACGTTGGCAATGTGGTCTCAGCCAATTGTTTGGCAATGTTTTTTTTGCAGACCACTGAAATGATTTTAAAACACATACTGGCAAAACGCTTTTTACAAACGCTGGTAAAGAGCCTTTAAATAAGTGTTTCTGCCAGTAATTTACAATTCGTCGGTTAGCCAGTGCTGTGCCAGTGCTTGATTGTTTTGTACCACTAGCAGTTACTGACTGGGTATATAACCCTATATTGTGTATATAGGAATATATAATTATGTATATTAAGTATAATTATATATAAGACAATATAAAGTAACATATTGCTATATAATATTTTGAAAACAACACAAAGCTATATACAATTAGATACCAATATTTATGCTTTAGCACATATGTTTCTATGACTATATAAATTTATAAATTGAAATATTTAATTGTATAAAATTATATCTGAATATATATACACTTTTATAAAAAAAAACATGGTGGATCCAATCTATTTTAGCATGATTTGGCTCCTGCTTGCTATGCTGCAACAACCTGAATCATCTCAGATCTTGTAATATTGCATTTGTTGTTAAAGACATGAACCCACTAGATGTGCCAAAATGTTGACATGTTGGAAAGTATTGGGCCCTAATAAAAGTGAATTTAAAGAATGACCTAACAGGCTGCTAGTGTCAGTAAAGATTTTGAAAAGTAGTGACAGTAAGATTTTTAAAAGGGTCCAGCTAATGCAATAACGAATAGCACTGTCAAAAACTTAACGTAAGGCAGTTGGAAAAGCTAAGATTATATATATGACCACAAAATATAATGGATATTTGTCCCATTTAAATATACAGTCAAGGAATAAAGTCTACATACAAACTACGGATTTGAAGTTCTAGTGAATTACTAGCTATAATTGAAGAACATTTTATATCAATGTTTGAGGCATTTAAAATAAAGATTATTTGAAGAAAAAAAAATATGAAAGAAATAAAACATAGAAATTCTTAGGGAAAAACATAATTATTAGCGGGAAAAAAAAGTCTACATAAAGGAAAATCTCCGAAAGGAAAATAAATCTTATGGAGAAATTTCTAAGACAGTTAAATTAAGTCGTGCTACTGTACAGACGATCATTAGAAATTATAATAATGCCAATAGTACCGAAAGTAAGACACGATCTAGCAGGCCTAATAAGCTTTCGAGACGCAATGTTAGCAGTATTATTAAAGTAGTCAACCAGGATCCGAAAATAAGTGCCCCAAAATTGGCGGAACACATCGAAAACTGTTCCAATATAATTGTTACTCCACGAACAATAAATAATGTTTTAAATGACAATGGATTTAATAGCAGAGTGGCACGCAAAAAATCACTAAGAAGAATCGTAAACTTCGCCCTGAGTTTGCTAAAGCACATCTAGATAAGGATATGGATTTTTGGAAGCATGTTATATTTACCGACGAAAGTAAGTATAACATTTTTGGAAGTGATGGTCGATCCAAAGTTTGGCGAAAACCAAACACAGCACTTGATCCAAAGAATATAATACCTACTGTCAAACATGGGGGTGGTAACTTTATGGTTTGGGGCGCTATTGCGTCATCTGGAGGTTGTCGTTTGGTTTTTGTCGAGGGTAATATGGACCGCTATCAATATAAGAACATATTGGAACATAATCTGCAGATAGCTTGGGCCTGTCAAATCAATGGATTTTCCAACAAGATAACGAGCCTAAGCATACTGCACACGTTGTTCGAGACTGGCTTCTATACTATGCCCCAAGACAACTCAATTCACCACCCCAGTTTCCAGACTTAAACTCTAAAGAACACATATGGACGTTTGGAAAATCGGTACGAAATATAACAATAGTAGCCGTGAAACATTGAAAACCGCCCTTATTCGTGCATGGGCCGAAATAAAACCCGATATTACGGAAATTTTGGTGAGATCAATGCCCCCGTCGTCTTCAAGCAGTTATTGATGCTCAAGGTGGACCGACCAATACTAAAAGTTAACATTTTTTATTTTTTTTTATATAACATTTTGAAATAATGTTTAATTTTTGTAGCTGTATGTAGACTTTCTTCCAATGACTTTTTATGTTTTTGTTATTATTGTTTTTATTATGTAAAAGAATTACTTTTTCATTTATAAATAAACTTATTTATTAAAGCCTTAAATATTGACACAAAATATTTTTTAATTTCTTCACAAACTCTATAAAACTCCTAAATCAAAGGGTGTATGTATACTTTTTTCCTTGACTGTACTTTTAAGCATCTTATTAAAAAACAAAAAAAAAAATCAGAAATATCTATTTACTTTGTTTTTTTTTTGTACAAAATCCAAAATTAAAATGTTACACTCCTTAACTAAGACTTTCACTTAACTAAGATAAATTCAACCTTAAACTAATTAAACATCTTTACTACAAGCGTAAATAAAACTTGTGGAAAGTTGTTCATATTATGATAATTCATACAAATTTCCGGAACCATAATATGATAATATTATCATATAATGATACAGAAGCCAGGGACCATAAATAATGATTATTGTTAATTTTTTTAAATAAAAAAATCAATCACTTAGAACAGCCATAAAAAAAAAAATATTGCACCATTATTATTATTTTTGACAATCTTTGCATATCCGTCATGATTTTTCAAATTTTTATTTATAAAGTTTTCTTTAATGGTAATGATTATTTTTGAGTAATAATAAAAAAAAACAGCCATAATCATTATTTTTGAGCAAAAAAAAAATAAAACTCAAAAATAATCATTATTTATGATTTTTATTTATTTCGCTCAAAGTAAAACTCTCTTTCATTGCCCAAATCGTGGTACTATGCCAAAATTTGGTTATAGCCCTAATATGCATGTATACTGGGATGAAGAATAGTAAAACTGTTATGTAAATCTATGCCCAATTTAAAAAAAAAAATTAAAAATCAATCTCACGAAGACTGCAAGCTGTTAAAATTCAAATTGAAAGCAAACTAATACTAAATTTTTTCCATATCATTTTTAATTTTACGAATATTTAGTCTTTTTATAGATTGTTGTTTAAATTGGGTACGAGTAAAATAATATTACTAACTCGGTCAGGAATAATCCAAAGTGAGCACAATATTAAAATTATTAAAATTAATAATAATAATAAATATTAAAAATAACCAGTGCTTGATGTTCCAACTCGTTGGAATTCAACATATCTCATGTTGAACACACTCCCAAAAGTTCGAGGTATTTTGTGAAAGCCACCTTAAAATTCTATGAAAGTGAGTTTTATTTTGAGCGAAATAAATAAAAATCATAAATAATGATTATTTTTGAATTGTATTTTTTTGCTCAAAAATAATGATTATGGCTGATTTTTATTAATATTACTCAAAATAATCATCACCATTGAAGAAAATCCTTAAAAACTCATAATATAATCATTATTGTGTAATTTTAATTTAAAACTCATAATGATTACGGTCCCTGACAGAAGCAGATAAGAGTATAGTTGCCACAAACCATAGTAACATGGTTGTCGCAATCATAAATCCAAAAAATGTATGATGCTCTTCGAGCATGATTTCCTCAAGCATGTTTTTTCTTTGCATGAACGATTAAATTTTGATGGTACAATGGAATTCCAACCAATTTATTCACTGTGTGTATGTATAATGGTAATTATTTCATTATCTATCATAATTTTGAAATTGTTTAAATTATTCCAAACAAATTAACCAATGGGGGTTTCTTTTATTCAATTACTTACAAATCGGTTTAAAATACAAAAATCTATTTTTCTTAATTTACAATTTTGGAATAATTATCTATTTATTTGTCAACTCGTGTTTGGACGTTGGTTGTATGGAACACCTATTGAGCAGTAGAAACTGTGAAAGTTTGTAAAGTGAAACTACAACAACAAAAGATAAGAGGTTATTTTTACAAAATAAACATTTTCATTCAGCGCAAGCATACCAACACAATGGGGTGTTGACATAGAAAAGAAAAGAAAAATGGAAAAAGTTCACAGGGCACGCAACAATATGGTTGGAATACAAAAAAAGGGACAACTAAAGCCTTTATGTCCAATACTTAATCAGCGAACATTTGTGAAAAAACAACGCCTGTATCTAAACAACAACAAGTACAATATAATACAACACGAACAACAACAACAACACCAACTTAATAAGGGAGTCAAACAACACAGGCTAGTATTAGTCGTCAGTCAATTTATTCCTTCATTGACTCACCCATTCACTCTGTTAGATAGATAGACGACAGTCACTAAACTCATCCTCTTTATGTGAGTTGTGTATGAATGTGTTAGTATAAATGTGTGTGTGTGTGTGTGTTGTATACATTTTATGTACTGTTGATTTAGTAATTGTACACCAATTTGGTTTATGAATATAAATTAACTGGAAACACTAGAGTTCAAAAGATGATAATCATTATTACGTTATTATAAACCGCATGTCCCCGTTGCTAAGTTTCCGTATAAACTTCCTCCTGCCCCCTATAAATGAAAAACCGAAAAAGCTGGAAAAATTATTCGTATTTAGTTATACTTTGCATAACGTCAACTACCAAACAACCCCCAACCCAGCTCTTCTTCATTCACTTAAAAAACAAAAAAAAACTTGTGTTGTGAATTTGATGCTGTCTAAAAACATTAAAAAAAATTAAAGAAGTCTCGTAGTAGTGGAGAGAAAAATTAAATAAAATAACATCACAACACTTAAAAAAAGATGTACAAAAAGGAATAATAACACCAACAATGGCGCTACAAAGCTGACATTATAAAAAGCCACTATGTCGCGATAAATTTTTCTACAAAAAAAAAAAAAAAAAAAACAGTGAAACCTTATAATATCTTTATTAATACTGAATAGATTGTTGTGAATTAGACAAAGAAAAAGATTTTCAAATTCAAAATACAGTGGCCTCGCAGTAACGTGAACATCCATTAACATTTTTTTTTTACATTGACTATTCCAAAACGTGAACAAAGTTCAATAGCTCTAAACGTGAACACATTTTTTTTTTATAAGAAATGTTTATTTTTCTTCAATATTTAGGTAATTTGGGGAATCCCCGAATAATAATTTCACCACGCTCTTATAGTAAACACCTTTTCTAACGTGAACAGAAAAACTCTTTTTACTGTATCTCCGGATTTAAGAATTTTTTTATATCAAAATTGTTTAAAAACGTATTAGAATAAAATTTTAATAGAATTACCCAGTTATTTTTATAGTAAATATATTAGAAATTAAGAACTGTTAAATATCAAAAACGTATTAAAATCGATAATTTGTTTATGCAAAAATTGTCTTAGATTCTGAATTTGGTATATTTAAAAAAGGTCCCAGAATCAGAAAGTTTTCTAATAGGAAAAATTTCTTAAAATTTAATATTTTGCTATAGGCAGGAGTCTGAATATTTAAAAATTTTGTCTAAGAATGTATGTTTGAATTTAAGAATTTTTTAGGAGAAAAATATTCAAAATCTTGTCATATTTTATTTTTTTGTTAAAATATCATTATATTGATTATTATAGCCAGCAAAAATAATGCGAAGTAGTTCCAAATAAACAACATTTTCATTTCACACAAAGTAGCTAACTACTAGATCAGTTCCTAAACTTAGCATATAATGTCATCATATACAAGGCTAACTAGTAGAAAAGTTACGAGTGTTACAATTTGGTATTTGACATACTCGAATAGAACCGGGAGATTGGTGTCTTTTAACAACTATTTTCTGTAATCTAGACGTCGCTTTGAAATTGGTGTTTTCTTGACCTTTAAATTTGAAAAACAATGATTACAAAATATACAGATTTAACAAAAGTTTTCTTTCTTTTCAATTGAACGAAAAAACTATTATTTCGCGTTGTTTTTAAAGCTAGAAAGCTGTTATTAAAAGTTTTTTTTTTAATTATAACATTTTAAGCACTCCTACAGATACATATTATCACTCAGTAAAAAAAGATGTGACTTGACATCATACCATAATCACTAATTAAAAATAACAATTAAGTTCTATGAAAAAGAACACCTAAAATACAATCTGTCATAACCTTAGACATACTACTTTTTATATAGTGAAGTTTGAGAAATTTGCATTACCTCCGTCCTATGACAAACCCCATGTTAAAATCTTGCGTGATTCACCTCAATTTGCACTACATCTGAATCCGTATATGTGATTATTTTACTACATGTTTTCCACTCTTTTTCGCTATGATAATGATTGGTTCTAAAGTACTTGGAATAGAATGTATTCTAAGTGGGATCAATTCTGTAGTAAAATAGTTTAAATAAATCCAATCACAAACGTGACCAAAATCAGAAACGCGAACACCCTTGCAAAAATTAGTTCGCGTTTTGAGAGTTCACGTAATTAATATTACTTACACTCAAAAAAAATAAGTTAGTACAAAAGTTAGTAAACCGTCTTGTAAATCAGGTATACTATTTTTTTGCAAAAGAACGCAACTGCGAAGATAATTATAAAACGAAAAAATAAACAAAAACAAACGAAACGAAAAAAAACAACATTTTTTTGCAATAAAAAAAGGGAACCATAAAAATCTACCTAAGATGTGTGGTCTTTGTCTTTCGCTTTACCTCCCGTCTATGTCTGCATATGTTTGTTTGTTTGCAATTTGACCACACTAGATTATAAATCTATAAACATTTAGTTTAGAAATACATATTAAATTAAATATTTTATTTTGTTTTTTTTTTTTATTAAAAGACAATTATTTTCACAAGCCGGTGACAACGCAAATTTTAAGTGGTTTTAATCCTCGATTTTGTTTTATGTATGAAAAACAGATACAAAAGTCTTCCATGGTTGATTTTTTTATATTTCTTATTAGAGTTATACTTTTTAGTATCATTTTCCTCTTCTCTACTACATCTTGACATGCCGCGACATCTGCTTCATTCTGCGTATATCTTTCAATCTGGTTGTCGTCCCACTATTAATGTGCTTATCAGCACAATTTTTTTTTATCAAAATTAATTAGTAAAACATTAGTATATTAGTAAAGCATTAGTATAAAATAGTTAAGTGCTGAATAATTATAATAAAAATTTTTGCTGAAAACCGATTTTAGCAAAAAAATTTGCTAAAAAATAGTATACCTGATTTACAAGACGTTTTACTAACTTTTGTACTAACTTATTTTTTTGAGTGTACCATTGATGTAAGTAGTTGAAAGAAAATTTTTGTTATGTTATATATATTATTTCTATATATTTTCAGATATTAAATTAATTCATGTCCTCAACGTGGGAAAATGAAATTTTTATATTTCGTAATTATTGTAAATTATTTTTAAAAGAATGACAAAAACATGTTTTATATGATTTTCAGCAAATATATTAACTAAATTAAAATTTTTTTTCAGTCTACCAAAATCAGCAAAAAATTTATTAATTTTTACCAAGGCTTTTTATTTCTAATCTACTAAGTGTTAGCAAAACTTTTGCTGAATCTACTAATTTTGTTGCTAAAAATCAGCTCGCTGACTTTCAGCAAAGATTTTGCTGAGATTAGCAATTTTTTTGCTAGAACCATACTGACTAAATTTTGCTGACTCAGCAAAATTTTTTGCTGACTTTACAAACTTTTTTTTTTGAGTGTACACTCAAACGAATAAAATTAGTATAAAAATTAGTAAAATAATTATCAATCCCACATTTTTTAGTAAAATTGATTGCTATTCTATTTTGCAAATTACAAAATTGTTTACTAATTTTGGT
>CM037855.1:181787011-181803423 GCA_021234595.1 Delia radicum | reverse complement strand
TACATATATTTAAAAAGAAATTTTTATTATCTGAAAAAAAGAAGAAAAAATTTTTATAATTAACAAAAAAAAAACTATTTTAATATAATTTGAAATTAAATATATTTTATTATAATATAAAAATATTGTGAAAATAATTTTCATTCATATAAATACATATTACTATTAATAAACTACGTATTTTCTTTTTCATTACCACAAGAAAAAAATAAACGTGCGCATCCGCATAAAATCATAAATATACTATCCTCACCGAGGCAAGAACGCAACTGCGGTGCCAATAATTAAAAATATACAATCAATCAACAATAATTGAGTTGAGAGTCAATTACAATTTCATAACACAAAATTCTCATATTCTTACCTCATCCAACAATATTCGCTCACCTCAACCACCATCCACCATAATCGAACAAGTGGCAACATCAACTTCTAATCTTGAAATTTCGTTTAGCTCATCCAAATTTCCATTTGGCTAATCCTCTTATTCAAATATTGCATATAACCAAGAAGTTAAGAATGTGACCAAGAACATGTTATTGTTCAATCCGTTCTTTGGCTTTTTTCGCACCTTTCAGCTCTTTGGAATACGGAACTTTAAAAGCAGCATCATTTTTATAACTATATTTTTTTTTCTAATTAATGAAATGTTGTGAAATTTTGACACAATTTATCTATGACTTCTCCCAGTAGGGCTGAAAACAAAAAACTGAAACAAAAAATATTGGCACTTGCCGCGCCATCTATATGTAAGGCCACGTACGTGGAAATTTATTTCGAAAAATTCAATAAAATGAAATACATTATGTTCAAAAATTTTCAGAATGTTCAAAAAATTAGCCATAAAAGAGTCAAATGAATGATAATGAATAAAAACGATAAACGATAAAAACGAAAAGTACGAAAATAAAAAGTACGAAAATAACTTTATTTTATTAAGTCGAAGAATTGTGTAAATTTATTGTATTACAATAGGTATGCAATTGGCTCAGTAATGTTTGGTGAAAAAAATATGATGTAGCTTCAAACAGGAACGAACTTTCCGAGTTGTGGCTGAACTAGAAAAACTGTATGGCTGAATGACTTTCGGAGTTGTTGTTGTTTATGGTGGATAAACTAGAAAAAGCGCTTATTTGAATGACACAAAAATCGTTAATTTTAGAAAAAAATGCTTTATAATGTGGTTTGATGTATATGTTGGACACGTTTTACGTTGTGTTCTTTATTATTAAAGCAAATAAGTAATAAAAGGTATTACCAATGGGTATGCAATGCGCTCAGTAATGTGTGGTGAAACAAATATGATGTAGCTTCAAACAGGAACGAACTTTCGGAGTTGTTTATGGTGGCTGAACTAGAAAAACTGTATGGCTGAAGGACTTTCGGAGTTGTTTATGGTGGCTAAACTAGAAAAAGCGCTTGTTTGAATGACACAAAAATCGTTAATTTTAGAAAAAAACCTCTTAAATGCTTTATAATGTGGTTTGATGTTGGACACGTTTTCCATTGTGTTTTTTATTAAAGCAAATAAGTAATAAAAGGTATTACCAAAGAAGAAATAAAGTGTACACAATAAAAAAAAGTAGGGGATATTTATAAAAAGAGTTAAATTTTGAGATTTGAAGTAGTTTGTAGAAAAGGAAGTTGTTGTTAATTTTTTGTAGTTGTAGTTAATTATCTGTATTTTACTGTTTTTTTTTTGGGATGCCAAATTACAGTTTATTCCTAAAGAATGTATTAAATTCATTAATTTAAAAAAAAAAAACATTGGGAAGCTTACCCTACAAATTATTTTAAATCCACAATAAATATCGGAGTATGGTAAGTCTGTTTTTATAAAACGATTTTTTTCTATTCAAAATGATATGTTGCAAAACTTCAAAAACAAATATGGACCAGCGGAATTTGTTAAAAGCAAGTTATTTAAATAAATATTTTTAATTTTCATTAAATGTTTTTTTTTCTTCAGAAAATAAAGAAATTAATTTCAAAAAGCCGTCGCGATGGTGGCGATAGCCACCAATGAAATTAATTAAAATTGCTACTTATTTAGAAATATTTAATTTTTTTGGTACTTTTTTTTTGCAAAAGTACATTTTTAGAAAAATTTAATTCTTTTGGTACTTTTTTGCAATACTAGTTGGTACTTGTTTAGATAAATTAATTTTTTGGAAAGGTAAATTTTTTGGTACCATTTTTTTTTTTTTGAAAAAGTCGGTATTTTTTCTTTTGGAAAAGCTTCTGTTTTCAAATTGGTACTTTTTTAGAAAAAGAAAATTTGTTTGGTACTTTTTTCTCAATAGTTTTTGATACTTTTTTCACTAATTTTTTTTAAATATAGTTTTTGAAAATTTTTGTACTTTTTTTGCAAACGCAATTTTTGGTGCCTTTTTTTCAAAATTAACTTTTTCGTTACTTCTTCTCTTGGAAAAGCTTTTTGTTCTTTTTTTGGTACTTTTTTTTATAAAAGATTCTTTTTTTATATATACACTCAAAAAAAAAGTTTGTAAAGTCAGCAAAAAATTTTGCTGAGTCAGCAAAATTTTAGTCAGGAGGGTGCTAGCAAAAAAAATTGCTACTGTCAGCAAAATCTTTTGCTGAAAACCAGCGAGCTGATTTTTAGCAACAAAATTAGTAGATTCAGCAAAAGTTTTGCTAACACTTAGTAGATTAGAAATAAAAAAGCCTTGGTAAAAATTAATAAATTTTTTGCTGAATTTTAGTAGACTGAAAAAAAACGCAAAAAAATTGTAATTTAGTTAATATATTTGCTGAAAATCATAAAACATATTTTTGTGATTCTTTTAAAAATAATTTACAATAATTACGAAATATAAAAATTTTCATTTTCCCACATTGACGACATGAATTAATTTAATATCTGAAAATATATAGAAATAAATATAACAAAAATTTTCTTTCAACTACACTCAAAAAAATAAGTTAGTAGAAAAGTTAGTAAAACGTCTTGTAAATCAGGTATACTATTTTTTAGCAAATATTTTTGCTAAAATCGTGTTTTCAGCTAAAATTTTGTTATACTTATTCAGCACTTAACTGTTTTATACTAATGCTTTACTAATATACTAATGTTTTACTAATTAATTTTGCTAAAAAAAATTGTGCTGATAAGCAGATGTCGCGGCATGTCAAGATGTAGTAGAGAAGAGGAAAATGATATTAAAAAGTACAACTCTAACAAGACAAGTAAAAAAATCAACCATGAAAAAACATATACAGACATGTAGACAGAGTAAAGAGAAAGACAAAAACACACATCTTAGGTAGATTTGTATGGTTTCTTTTTCTTATTGCAAAAAAAGGGTTGTTTTTTCGTTTCGTTTGTTTTGTTTATTTTTTCGTTTCGTTTCTAGAATTATCTTCGGCAGTTTCGTCATAGCATCATTAAGACAACCATTGATGTAAGTAGTTGAAAGAAAATTTTTGTTATGTTATATATATTTATTTCTATATATTTTCAAATATTAAATTAATTCATGTCGTCAATGTGGGAAAATTAAAATTGTTATATTTCGTTATTATAGTAAATTATTTTTAAAAGAATCACAAAAATATGTTTTAAGATTTTCAGCAAATAAATTAACTAAATTACAATTTTTCTACAAATTTTTTGCGTTTTTTTCAGTCTACTAAAATTCAGCAAAAAATTTATTAATTTTTACCAACGCTTTTTTATTTCTAATCTACTAAGTGTTAGCAAAACTTTTGCTGAATCTACAAATTTTGTTGCTAAAAATCAGCTCGCTGATTTTCAGCAAAAGATTTTGCTGACATTAGCAACTTTTTTGCTAGCATCCTCCTGACTAAAATTTTGCTGACTCAGCAAAATTTTTTGCTGACTTTACAAACTTTTTTTTATGAGTGTACTTACATCAATGGTACACTCAAAAAAATAAGTTAGTACAAAAGTTAGTAAAACGTCTTGTAAATCAGGTATACTATTTTTTAGCAAATTTTTTTGCTAAAATCGTGTTTTCAGCTAAAACTTTTGTTATACTTATTCAGCACTTAACTGTTTTATACTAATGCTTTACTAATATACTAATGTTTTACTAATTAATTTTGCTAAAAATAATTGTGCTGATAAGCGTGGACGACATCCTGATAATAGTGTGGACGACAACCAGATTGAAAGATATACGCAGAATGAAGCAGATGTCGCGGCATGTCAAGATGTAATAGAGAAGAGGAAAATGATACTAAAAAGTACAACTCTAATAAGACATATAAAAAAATCTGTTTTTCATGCACTCAAAAAAAAAAGTTTGTAAAGTCAGCGAAAAATTTTGCTGAGTTAGCAAAATTTTAGTCAGGAGGGTGTAGCATGTTTAGCATGACTTGTATGCGACTAGTACCTACAAGAATATTTTCAAGTTCTTTAAGTATAAAGGATCATATTACAAAACGATCAACACTTATTACATTGTACAACGACTGCAGTGGTTACAAACATTCTAAGCTGAGAATGCTCAGTCAGACTGTTGAACATCCACTGTACACATTGATTAACAGTCAACCCTTCTGGTATTGTACATTGATCGTTGTTTTGTACTAACAATCTAACTAAAAGTACCTAGTCTATTGCTACACTTTCCACTGTATTTAGAAATGTCGAGTAAGCAATTATGTACTATAAATTAAGCTCGATTTCAATCAATAAAATCAATTCTTTGCTTAACATTCAAGGGAGCGTTTTATCCGCTCCATGCAAAGATAATAAAAAGCAAAATCAAAAAGTCTTTTTATTTACATGGCGATCCTGCCAGTCTAAAGGATTAAAAAAAAAATAAATATTAATAATAAAATAAAGAAGGAGTGCTTTAAACTAGCACCGACTGGGACTAGTGCTTCACTGCACAGTCAAAAATATATAAAAATTTGTCCTGGCGGATCAGCCACAAAGATCCGCCAGCTGCGTGATGGAAGTTCCCTGTCTGGGCAAGAGACAGGATGAAAGAAGGTCCTCAACCACTAACTCTGGAAGAGTATAAGAAACGTCACCAGAAGATAAATAAAAAAGAGGAACCAACAACCCCAAAAATATCCCGAAAGAGAAGAGGAGGAACAACTCAAAAATTAAAACGTGAAAAATCCATATCAAATCAGGTATAGAAAAAACAAAAAAAAACCAAACTAGATAATAAACAGAGTGTATACTAGATATGCACCTGTAGCGAACGGAGGCGACTTCGCCCGTGTTCAAATTTTATGATAGTGAAAAAAATATTTTAAAAGAAAAAAAAAATTTTTATGTTAAAATTTGAATTCAAAAAAAAAAAAATGATGAAAATTTAAAACTTTTTTTAAAATGAATACAATAAATAATTAAAAATTACAAAAAATTAAGATTTTGTTATGATTAAATTTTTTTTAAATTCTGTAAATTTTTTTTTATGGTCCTTTATAATGAATTAAAATTAGTGCCAAAAACCGATAGATACTAGGGAATTAGTAATAGAACCAGCTCCAACCCTGGAGCAACTGGCTCCATATTTGATAGAACCCAGAAAATTACTAGCAAAATATAATAATAAATAGCAGAAGAAAGAGAAAATGGTTTGGTGGAAGAAAATATTGCAAACTATACCACTACTTATTGCTGGGTACGAAGTGGGTAAATCTCAAGAAGAAAATGATAACAGAGAACTTGTTGAAATTCTAAATCACAATATTAAAGAAGATGATAAATTGAGCATTGATAAGGGCAACGGTCTCAGCTATATAGAAATCATATCTATAATAGGGATAGTGCTATTAGCCATCATTTATATGATAAAGATAGTATGTAAAGGCGTAGGTAACAGGCGTCAGCAACAAATACAAGCAGAACAGCGAATTTAAATGGATAAATGGGAATTAGTGGAAAAATTAATCTCTTCAGAAAAAGAGAACTTTAAAAAAGCATATAAATGCATTAATAAGAGTAGATTTGTTCGCCCAGAAACAGTGAGAAAACATTTAAACACAATTATTAATTCACTGGAAACAATTAGAGAAATAGCATACAGAAACAGAGAGAAATTTACAGAAGAACACAAAAACGTTGTTTTGGAAACTTATTGGAGTTTCAGAGATCAATTAGTTAAAATACTTGATAAATATAATATAACCCAAACGGTGCCACATTCAATTGAACAGCCACTGAAAATAGATACAAATATTATACTGGCTTCAGGCAGTAGCGAAAAATTTGACCCAATTTCTGAGGCGGAAACCGATTCAGACTCAGAAAATTACTCGAATACTAATAAAATGCCACAAACAGTTGTGGAATTCCTTAATACAGCCTCACGGCTGATTTGTGAGTTCGACGGCAAGCCCGAAAATTTACGAACGTTCTTGGACTCGCTACGATTGGTCGACTCACTCAAAGACACACATGAGCAAGTGGCAGTGTCCCTGATAAAGACAAAATTAAAAGGAACTGCTAGAAACCTGATTGATAATGAAAATTCGATTTCCGAAATCATTAATAAACTGACTAGTTCAGTGAAAGGTGAATCAGTCGAAGTATTGTCGGCTAAGATAATGAATATTAAGCAAAACAACAAGTCTGCAAATGCTTATTGTAGTGAGATTGAATCTCTAGTAAAATCACTCGAGAACGCATACATATCAGATGGTTTGACCTGCGAGTTGGCAAATAAATACTCTACCCAAGTAGCTGTAAAAGCACTCACTAAAAATTGCACCATAGACAAAGTAAAATTAATCATGGAAGCTGGCCAATTCGATAATATGAATGACGCAATAAGCAAATTCGTAAATAGTTGCACTGAAGCAACAGGTCAGCAAAATGCTATATTGTACTATGGGCAAAGACCCAATAATAACAATTATCGCAGAGATAAAGGAAGATTCCGAGGAAGAGGAAATTTTTCTCGAAATAACAATTATAACAACCGCACCAGCAACAACAATAATAATTATTCAAATAATAACTACAGGGGCAGAAGAGGACGTAGTAACTATAACGGCAACAGAAACCACACTAGAGCAATAACTGCTAATGAAGACAGTTCGGAAAACTCGAACGCTCCCCTAAGATAAAGTCAATGAACAAGAGGATATACAACCTTAACCTTAACTTTAGTTGTTTCATTCAAATTAAAATAGATATAGTAAATACAACTGTAACATTACTGGTAGACACTGGAGCAGATATATCCTTAATAAAACATCAATGCACTTTCAAGAAAATAAATACTGCAAATTTTACTACACTTACTGGTATAGGAAAAGGTAGAATTAAATCCATTGGTACAACGTTTTTCGATTTAAGAACCGATAAATTTTTGATACCCCACAATTTCCAAGTGGTAGAAGACAATTTCCCAATACCATGTGATGGAATAATTGGTACAGATTTTATAAAAAAATATAATTCCATTATTGAATTTAACCAAGACCAGGATTATCTCATCCTGAGACCAAATAATTTAACACAGCAAATAGTTATACCAATCACAAATACTTGTAATGAAGATATTGCATTACCAGCAAGATCGGAAGTTATACGAAAAATAAAACTTTCTTCCTGCACTGAGGAAATACTGGTACCTAACCAAGAACCCCACTCGGGAGTTTTCATAGCCAGCACAATAGTGAAAGCTAAAAATGCATTTATAAGGATACTTAACACAAATAATTCAGTAACTACACTTAAAGAAAATAAAATTATAACGGAAGATGTCAATAATTATGAAATAATGAAATGTAACACTAACGAAGAAAATAGAAAGGGAAAAATTATGGATATATTGAAAAGAAATTTTCCAAAACGTTTTAACGAAACATTAACACAAATATGCACCGAATATAGTGATATTTTCGGTTTGGAATCAGAAACCGTTACAACTAACAATTTTTACAAACAAAAGTTAAGAACAAAGGATACGGAACCCGTATACATCAAGAACTACCGTATACCACATACCCATAAAGAAGAAATCGAAGAGCAAGTAAATAAATTAATAGATGATGGAATAATAGAATCATCATATTCCGAATATAATAGTCCAATTCTGTTAGTTCCAAAGAAATCATTGCCAAATTCTAAGGGAAAAAGATGGAGATTGGTGATAGACTACAGACAAGTAAACAAGAAATTAATTGCAGATAAATTTCCATTACCTAGAATAGATGATATTTTGGATCAACTTGGCAGAGCCAAATATTTTTCTTGCCTAGATTTAATATCCGGATTTCATCAAATTGAATTAGAAAAAGATTCTAGGAACATAACTTCATTTTCAACTACCAAGGGTTCATATAGATTTACCAGACTACCATATTGTCTGAAAATAGCACCAAATTCGTTCCAGAGAATGATGACAATTGCTTTTAGCGGTCTAAGACCAGATCAAGCTTTCTTATACATGGATGACTTAGTTGTTCTAGGTTGTTCAGAAAAAACACATGCTTTCAAATTTGACAGATGTTTTCGAATTATGTCGCAGACACAATCTCAAACTGCATCCTGAAAAATGTTCATTCTTCATGCATGAGGTTACATACTTTGGTCATAAATGCACCAACAAAGGCATACTCCCAGATGACAGTAAATATTCAGTAATAGAAAAATACCCAAAACCTACTGATGCCGATAGCGCAAGGAGATTTGTAGCTTTTTGCAACTACTACAGACGCTTTATCAAAAATTTTTCTGAATACTCAAGACATCTTACACGATTATCGAGAAAAGGAGTACCATTTAAATGGACAAAGGAATGCGATATTGCATTTGAGCATCTTAAAAATGCATTAATGAAGCCAACATTGCTGCAATACCCAGATTTTGAAAAACAATTCTGTATAACAACAGATGCTAGCAAACATGCTTGTGGCGCCGTGCTCACACAAGAGTACGATGGAAAACATTTACCAGTGGCATACGCCTCTAGAAGTTTCACAAAAGGAGAAAGCAATAAATCCACTATTGAACAGGAATTAACGGCCATACATTGGGCAGTGAAACATTTTAGACCCTACATTTATGGAAAACACTTTCTTGTTCGATCAGATCACAGACCACTTTCATATCTATTTTCAATGAAGAACCCCAGCTCAAAATTGACTAGAATTAGACTTGATCTAGAGGAATACGATTTCACAGTTGAATACCTTAGGGGAAAAGATAACTACGTCGCGGACGCTCTATCGCGTATCACGATCAACGAATTAAAAGAATTAAATATACTAAATAGCAATATACTAAAAATGACAACAAGATCAATGACTAACAAGACACAGAACAAGGCTGAAAATAAAAATATGAATAAGCAGCATCAACTGAATGAAAATGAAAAGCCTAGTATATATGTACCAATCAAGAACACTGACGTCAGAAAATATTATAAATTAAAGATTACCCCCGGAAGATGTTACATCAAAAGAGGAAAATCTGTAATTGCATATATACATATAGATGATTTGTTTATTAATGGGAAACTTGACTTAGGACAATTCTTCCCAAGGCTCGAAGAAGTGGCCGGTAAACATAACATTATACAAATGGCACCTAGTGAGAAAATTTTCGAATTTGTCTCCATTAATGAATTCAAACAAATGGGCAATAAAATGTTGAATTATATAAAAGTAGCGCTACTGAATGAGGTGACCAGAATTGATAATAATGCTAAAGCTATTCAAGATGTAATGAAACGATACCATGAAGACCCTGCTGAAGGAGGTCACTGCGGTGTTTCAAGAACATTAAACAAAATTAAAAGATATTACTATTGGAAAAATATCACGAAAGACGTAACAAAATACGTTAAATCATGCCAAAAGTGTCAAACAGCCAAAATTACAAAGCACTTGAAGAGTCCTATGATATTAACGCCAACGCCGGCGAAACCATTTGATATTGTGTTAGTGGATACTATAGGTCCGCTACCAAAATCCTATAATGACAATGAATATGCAGTCACTATAATATGTGACATGACAAAATATTTAGTAACAATGCCTATACAAGACAAAAGCGCTAGAACAATTGCAAAAGCAATTTTCGAACATTTTATTCTTACTTATGGTCCAATGAAGACGTTCATTTCGGACATGGGTACGGAATACAAAAATTCTGTGTTGACGGAATTATTCAAGCTTCTTAAAGTTGAGAAACTCACTTCCACGGCTCATCACCATCAAACAATGGGCACAATAGAGAGAAGTCATAGAACTTTAAACGAGTATTTAAGATCTTACATAGCAGTTGATAGAAACGATTGGGATGATTGGCTTAAGTACTTCACGTACTGCTTTAACACTACGCCATCATCCGTACACAACTATTGTCCATATGAGTTAGTTTTTGGCAGACTTCCAAATGAGTTTCAACAATTTAATGAGGTAGATAGAATTAGTCCACTTTACAACATAGATGATTATTCTAAGGAAGTAAAATTTAGATTAGAAGTAGCACATAAGAGGGCCCGAGAGATGTTAGATAGATCTAAGTTACTACAAAAATTTAATTACGATAAAAATACATTAGACTACAATTTTAAAATAGGAGATTTAGTTTTACTTAAAAATGAGAAAGGCCATAAGTTAGACCCTCAATATAAGGGACCATATAAAGTTAAAAACATAGATTTAAAACATAATGTAACTATTTTTGATAACAAAACTGAAAAAGAACAAATAGTTCATAAGAATAGATTTAAGATTTATACACAATAATAATGAAATAAAATAATACAAAGTAATATATGGAATTCCAATATAATAAAGAAAATCAATAAAAACCAAAAGTAAACATAAACACAATATAGTAATAAAATTATTTTATGTCTTTAATGTAAAAGAATACTCATACAACTTTGTTATATGAGCATTCTTCCGTAAAAGGGAGGTGTATCATGTTTAGCATGACTTGTACGCGACTAGTACCTACAAGAATATTTTCAAGTTCTTTAAGTATAAAGGATCATATTACAAAACGATCAACACTTATTACATTGTACAACGACTGCAGTGGTTACAAACATTCTAAGCTGAGAATGCTCAGTCAGACTGTTGAACATCCACTGTACACATTGATTAACAGTCAACCCTTCTGGTATTGTTCATTGATCGTTGTTTTGTACTAACAATCTAACTAAAAGTACCTAGTCTATTGCTACACTTTCCACTGTATTTAGAAATGTCGAGTAAGCAATTATGTACTATAAATTAAGCTCGATTTCAATCAATAAAATCAATTCTTTGCTTAACATTCAAGGGAGCGTTTTATCCGCTCCATGCAAAGATAATAAAAAGCAAAATCAAAAAGTCTTTTTATTTACAAGGGTGCTAGCAAAAAAATTGCTAATGTCAGCAAAATCTTTTGCTGAAAATCAGGGGGCTGATTTTTAGCAACAAAATTAGTAGATTCAGCAAAAGTTTTGCTAACACTTAGTAGATTAGAAATAAAAAAGCATTGGTAAAAATTAATAAATTTTTTGCTGAATTTTAGTAGACTAAACAAACCCAAAAAAATTGTAAAAAACTTGTAATTTAGTTAATATATTTGCTGAAAATCATAAAACATATTTTTGTGATTCTTTTAAAAATAATTTACAATAATAACGAAATATAAAAATTTTCATTTTCCCACATTGACGACATGAATTAATTTAATATCTGAAAATATATAGAAATAAATATATATAACATAACAAAAATTTTCTTTCAACTACTTACATCAATGGTAGTCTAAATGATGCTACCGACGCAACTGCCGAAGATAATTATAGAAACGAAATGAAAAAATAAACAAAAACAAACGAAACGAAAAACAACCCTTTTTTTGCAATAAGAAAAAGGAACCATACAAATCTACCTATGATGTGTGTCTTTCGCTTTACTATGTCTACATGTCTGTATATGTTTGTTTGCAATCTGACCACACTAGATTATTAATCTATTAACATTTATTATAGAAATACGTATTAAATTTAAATATTTTCTTTTGTCTTTTATTAATAGACAATTATTTTCACAAGCCGGTGACAACGCAAAATGTAAGTTGTTTTCAATTTTGTTTTATGTATGAAAAGCAGATGGTTGATTTTTTTATATGTCTTATTAGAGTTGTACTTTTCTTGTTGTACTCTTCTCTACTACATCTTGACATGCCGCGACATCAGCTTCATTCTGCATATCAGCACAATTTTTTTTTAGCAAAATTAATTAGTAAAACATTAGTATATTAGTAAAGCATTAGTATAAAGCAGTTAAGTGCTGCTTTAACAAAAATTTTAGCTGAAAACATGATTTTAGCAAAAAAAAATTTGCTAAAAAATAGTATACCTGATTTACAAGACGTTTTACTAACTTTTGTACTAACTTATTTTTTTAAGTGTACATAAAATAAAATTGAGGATTAAAGCAACATAAATTTTGCGTTGTCACCGGCTTGTGAAAATGATTGTCTTTTAATTAAATAAAAGACAAAATAAAATATTTAAATTTAATATGTATTTCTAAACTAAATGTTTATAGATTTATAATCTAGTGTGGTCAAATTGCAAACAAACAAACATATACAGACATGTAGACAGAGTACACATCTTATGTAGATTTTTATGGTTCCTTTTTCTAATTGCAAAAAAAAGGGTTGTTTTTTTCGTTTCGTTTGTTTTTGTTTATTTTTTCGTTTCGTTTCTATAATTATCTTCGGCAGTTGCGTCCTTTAAAAGAAGGCATCATTTAGACAACCATTGATGTAAGTAGTTGAAAGAAAATTTTTGTTATGTTATATATATTTATTTCTATATATTTTCAGATATTAAATTAATTCATGTCGTCAATGTGGGAAAATAAAAATTTTTATATTTCGTAATTGTTGTAAATTATTTTTAAAAGAATCACAAAAATATGTTTTATGATTTTCAGCAAATATATTAACTAAATTACAATTTTTTTACAATTTTTTTTGCGTTTTTTTCAGTCTACTAAAATTCAGCAAAAAATTTATTAATTTTTAGCAAGGCATTTTTATTTCTAATCTACTAAGTGTTAGCAAAACTTTTGCTGAATCTACTAATTTTGTTGCTCGCTCGCTTGCTGATTTTCAGCAAAATATTTTGCAATTTTTTTGCTAGCACCCTCCTGACTAAAATTTTGCTGACTCAGCAAAAATTTTTGCTGACTTTACAAACTTTTTTTTTTTGAATGATGTTTTTTTTTTAAAGAACGCAACTGCCGAAGATAATTATAGAAACGAAACGAAATAATAAACAAAAACAAACGAAACGAAAAAAACAACTCTTTTTTTGCAATAAGAAAAAGGAACCATACTCTGTCTACATTTCTGTATATGTTTGTTTGCAATTTGGCCACACTAGATTATTAATCTATTAACATTTATTATAGAAATACATATTAAATTTAAATATTTTCTTTTGCTTTTTATTTTATTAATAGACAATTATTTTCACAAGCCGGTGGCAACGTAAAATTTAAGTTGTTTTAATCCTCAATTTTGTTTTATGTATGAAAAAGAGATATAGAAGTCTTCCATGGTTGATTTTTTTATATGTCTTATTAGAGTTGTACTTTTTAGTATCGTTTTCCTCTTCTCTACTACATCTTGACATGCCGCGACATCTGCTTTATTCTGCGTATATCTTTCAATCTGGTTGTCGTCCACACTATTAATGTGCTTATCAGCACAATTTTTTTTAGCAAAATTAATTAGTAAAACATTAATAAAGCATTAGTATAAAACAGTTAAGTGCTGAATAAGTATAACAAAAATTTTAGCTGAAAACACGATTTTAGCAAAAAAATTTGCTAAAAAATAGTATACCTGATTTACAAGACGTTTTACTAACTTTTGTACTAACTTAATTTTTTGAGTGTAGGACTATATAATTTAGAAATATTTAATTATTTTGGTACTTTTTTTGCAAAAGTACATTTTTGGTACTTTTTTGCAATACTGGTACTTGTTTAGATAAATTCATTTTTTGGAAAAGGTAAATTTTTTTGGTATCTATTTTTTTTTGAAAAATTCGGTACTTTTTCTTTTGGAAAAGCTTCTGTTTTCAAATTGGTACTTTTTTAGAAAAAGAAAATTTGTTTGGTACTTTTTTCTCAATAGTTTTTGATACTTTTTTCGGTAATTTTTTTTTTAAATATAGTTTTTGAAAATTTTTGTACTTTTTTCTTCTCTTGGAAAAGCTTTTTGGGACTTTTTTTTAAAGCAAGTTCTTTTTTGGTACTTTTTTTTATAAAAAGATTCTTTTTCAGTACTTTTTTTATATATGGTCCCATAAATATATTTTGGGAATTTTTCCCCAAACAGTTTTTTCATTTCATATTTATTTTTTTTTTATTTAAAGTTTTTCACAATGAAATGTTTTTTTTTATAATTTTTATGTTTGAAACATAAATTTATTTTGTTTGAAAGAAAACTGAAAAAGTTTTGACATATAATGCAGCATACACGATAAAAATATTTGCATTTTATTCAAAAATAATTATTTTTATACAGGGTTTTAAATCAAATTCGACAAGTGATTTTTTTTTTTTTTTAAATGGTCAAAATAACAAAACAATGAAATCGGTTCTTTTTGTGTACATTTAAAGAAGACATAATTGAAATTTCGTTTTCTTCAAATATCATTCCAGACAGAAATTCTTGGGAGAATTTGGTCACAAAAAATGGGAATTTTTGTAGAAATTATATAAAATTTGCACAGTTTACATGTTCAATATGGCACAGGCAAATACCCGAGTGTGGATATTTTGCGTAGTGTAGAACTGTTAGTAAATTTTTTAAATTAAAGACTTTTGTATATAAGGATATTTTAAGTTTTAACTACAAATGTATAATGGGAAAAGTTTTTCAACAAATTTCCCATTTAAAGGGATTTTGTTTTTTTTGTTAGCCTGAAAATATTATTTTAAAGTAGATATCAGGCAGATCGAAACATGCGTTTATATGGGGAATTTTTTTTTCGGTTTTTGTTAATTTTTTTTAAATAATGTATGCTTTTTATTCTAAATGATAAATATGTATTGAAACAAATATGTATGAAAAAGGTATAAAAATAGAAAAAAAACATCTTAAATATTTTTAAAATTAATTACTTGTTTTTTTACTTAACACACTCAAAATTGCGAGATATGAAAAAAGTTTTTTTTTATCTCTTTAACCTTTCCTAAGGTGATTTCAAAAGCCCATAACATTTTTTTGGATCTTTTCGAAATCTCCAATTCGAAAGGTCTTATCCTTCAGAGGTCTTTGGTCTTGTTATCCTGCCCACGACGAATCCTTTTTCATTTTTGTTGTAGTAATTTTCTCAGGCGTATACCACGAAACCGTAAGTGTTGATGAAATTCTTAAAGGGAAATTTTGTTGTGTAATTGAGAATATATCTTATATGGTGTGGTGACGAAGATTTTTTTTTCGGGGAAGTCGAAAATTCAGGTGCAGAGCAAATTATTCCAGCAAACTACCATCTTTAACCCCAAGTAACCAAAGGAATTTCTAAAGGTAAATTTATTTTTATGTAGTTTGCTGACGGAGTAGAAAAGTGGGGAAATTATTACCGTTTTAAAATTATTCCCAAGGAGAGGTTCGTGAAAAAGTCAGGACCACAACCATATTAAAGATATTATATATAACCAGGAAAAAATTACACATTCCAAAAAGAAGGTGATGCCCACACTTGCTTACATATCTCATTGCCAAATTTAGTAACTGCAATTCCAAACTCATTCCAACGATAGAGTCAAAAAAGCAAGTAGTATTGTAATCAATTATTTAAATTTAAACCAGAAAGCATGAACTCAATAACAAAGTAATTATTTACTTAAAAGAAAATAACAATGTTAAATTTAAACCAGAAAGCATGAACTCAATAACAAAGTAATTATTTACTTAAAAGAAAATAACAATGTTATATGTATAACTTTGTGTACTCAAGAAGTAATCATATACTTTTTCTTAATAAAAGGAGACGTAGTTCCTAATTTTGAAAAAAGAAGTTATACAATTTTAAAGAATTTATCTCATATATTTTTTCAAACTAATTTTTATTTGCAGGAAAATAATACTAAAAACAGAAATTGCATGTTGCCTAAATTTTGTTAAACTGTTATTAGATATAAATTAGGGAAGCGCACGTGAGCAGAAAATTGTGAGTGGATGTTGAAATTTCTGACGTTATAGTGAGTGAGTGTAAAAAAATTTTCGAGCGTGAGTCATATTTTTGTTTTTCAATTTTGAATTGTTCTTTTTTTGAAAAATTTATATTTTCGTGGTTTATAGCTCCAAAATTATGACAATCCCATGTTATTATAACAATTCGATGTTTCACTTTTTAGGATTTTATTTCCGTATGAGTTTTGATCGTTATATTTGAGTGACCTAGGAGAATCACGTGTGAGTAAAA